>PVIH01005388.1:0-124815 GCA_004025045.1 Sigmodon hispidus
CAAATATAGGAACACCTGACTCACTCTTGAGGGAGGGGGGAAAGAACTGGATTTGGCCAGAAGTGGAGACTGATCTAAGCATTATTGGGTCAGTGGGACCATAGGACTGTCTGCTCCCTGCCCAGGGAGGGGATGGGGAGTTTCAGAGAAGAAAAATGACCAGATGTGTTGGGAGGGGGAAGAGACCTTGAATAAGGATGTACAGGGATAGAAAAAAAAAATTCAGAGGGAAAGATGATCACAAAGGAAATATATGTGTAGCAATCTTATTTGTATTTCCACCCTTGATAAGCCATGCTTATGATTCTTATCCTCTGTATAGTTATTGTTAACTCTTCCGCATTTTAAATTCTTTTTACTGTTTTTTTTTTTCTTGATAAATACAAAATAAAGAAGGAAAAAAAAATAAAAGTGGTCATGAAGGTCTTGCACTTGAGGAAGAAAGAAGATGCAATGCCTGGAAGGTCCTGTGGTTAATCTCCCTCAGCAGACCTGTTTGCTGCTGCTAAGTCTTTGGCAGCTTGACACATGCTAGGAAGAGGGAATCACAATGGCAGAAATGCCTCCGTCACATTGGCCTGAGGGCTTGTCAGCACACATATTTTTGATTAAGGATTGATGTGGGTGGGCTCACTCCACTGCGGGCAGTGCCACCCTTGGGCAGGTGGTCCTGGGGTCTGTAAGAAAGCAGGCTGAGCAGATGTGAGAAACAAGCTTGGAAGATACACTCCTCTTTGGTCTGTGCTCCAGCTTTGGCCTTCAGGATCCTGCTTAAGCTCAGATCCTGACTTCTTCAGTGATGGACTGTAACACAGAGCTATACAGTGAAATAAACCCTTACCCCCCAAGTTGGTTTTGCAGTGTTTTAGCCCGGCAATAGAAACAAACCAAACTAGGATATGTCCTTTAATCCAAATGGAATCAATTTCTCTCCCGAGAACCTAAGAACCTAGATAATTTTTTTTGAGGTTTCACATCTTTCCATTGTGTGTCAAATTTACCTTTTACTAACAAAAGGTTCTTGCCTTGTTTTTTAAATCTTGGTTAAAAGGGTTTGAGCAAAGGCTGCACTTTTATAACTAGGTAAGACAATTTCTCTGGCATCTTTGAGTAATGCCTGTGCTATATTGTTGTGTTTAATATGTAAGGACTTAAGGTGTCTCGAATGGCCTAAATGCTTGCTGCGAAAGTCTAATGAATGCAAGGCTTCCTATGTAGTTCAATGCTGTCCATCATCATTAGGTAAGGCAAATGAACTTGAACAGAGACATGACCACACACCTGCTGGTACCTCTACCAGCTGACTGTGGCATTCACTGAGTTTATTTGTTAGTGTGCAAAAAATTTACCTTGCGGGAAACAGGCAAGGAGACCAGATTTTCCCGAAATCTGGAAGAGGGCTTATGTGGATGTCTTAGAGACAAAGTCTTCCTAAGGCTTACATAGATATGTTTTGGCTGTTTTTTAAGATTGCATTGAGCCAAGAATGACCACAAAATAATCTGTTACTAAATTATTCTAACTAGAATGGAAGTTAGAATTGACTGTATTGATCTGGCCTGGCAGCATGAAGACACTCACATTTTTGGAACTTCCCTTGGTACAAATGTTTAATGTTGATCATAAGAAATGCTTCCTTTATAGAGAATTATTCAGACAAGTACAAGAATTATGTTTCAGGAGAGGCAGATATATATATATACATACATACATATATATATATATATATATATATATATATATATATATATATAGAGAGAGAGAGAGAGAGAGAGAGAGAGAGAGAACATATGTGTGAATGTGCTTGTCTGTATGGCATATGTGGAGGCCAGAAGTTATGTGGAGATATCTTCCTCAGTCACTCTTCCACATCATCATCATCATCTTCTTCTTCTAAACACAGGATCTCTCAATGATCTGTTTTAACTAGACTGTGTGACCAGTGAAGACCTGGGGTCCTCCAGTCCCCGGCCCAATGCTAGAGTTACAGAGGTGTACCAGTATGTCTGGCTTTAGCATGGCTTCTGGGAATTTGAACATAGATACTCATACTTTCACAGTCAGCATTTAGCCCACCGAGCCAGCTCCCTAGTCACCATGCCTGGTCTTTCAGCACACATGTTAGAGATTGGACGCTGGTACTCCTGTGTATATAGGAAGAACTTTACCAGTCAAGCTGACTCCCCAGTCAACTTCAAGGGATTTTAAAAAAAATATTGTCAATGGAATCTTGTTTTAAAGTACCCAATGAACATCCTTGTATAAAGAATTCAAGTTCTATGGCCTATAACAATTTGCTTGAGTGTAAACTTGGATTTCCAAGTATCCATTTTACCTTGAAGTGACACACAGCTGTACTTGAAGATAAATAACTATTTGGCTATAGACAGCAGCATTAAGTAATTTTAGAAAATGAATTACCATCGTGACCTTGTGGAGCCCTGGTATGATGGCTTGCCAAGATGGGGCTATGGCCAACTTCCTGTCTCATTTATGTAATTTAGATTCCACCTATTCATCTGATTTATGATCAGCTTGCTTTAATAAAACAGATTGTTCAAGTTACATTTAATGGAATGTTCATGCCTCCTACCCTTCCTGTAAGTGCAGGGAACTTAAGAAATCTTGCTAGAGGGTGAAAGGTCAAGGGCACGAGTTCTTGAGCATGGGCACAGGCTCTAGAGTGAAAGACCAAACACATCAATAGGGACCTACAGAGCAGAAGGGTGGGATAGATGTCTCCAGAGTCCAGTTCTTTTGCACTGTGTACTTATTGGGTTACCGTGGAATAACTGAGAAAAATCTTAGCCCCTTCTGTTTTCTTGGGCCTGTGCTGAGGAAGGGCACCATTGTGAATTCATGGACTGTAACAGACCTGCTTACTTCAGGGTGCCCAGGAAGAAAAAAAAAGAATCATGCAGGGGCTAGGGCCTCAGTTTTTTCTTAAAGATATGCTCCCTGCCATGGTTCATCTTAATTGTCAACTTGATGGGATTCAGAATCACCATGGAAACCCTCCTCCAGTGTGTCTTAGGGAGCATTTCCAGATAGGTTTAATGGAGGAGGGAAGACCCACCCTGGGCTTCATCATCACATAAGTGAGGAGCCTGGGATGAAGAGAGGAGAAAGCTGGCAGAGCAAGAGCATTCTCTCTCTGCATCCTTGACTGCAGATGCAACATGACCAGCTGCTTCCCATCCCCACCACTGCACCGTTTCCACCATGAACCTGTGAACCATAGCCCCCCTTCCCACACTCCCACTTACCCCTCCTCCTGCTCCCTACTTCTCCCAACCCCCCCCCCACCTATTTCCTTCAGTTAGGCACCATTTCCTGTAGTTTCCAGCACCTTAGGACTGTTATTAGCTGGGGCTGATCCTTTGATGGACTGTTTAGATTTGACCATAACACTGACCAACTGTATCTCAGAAAACACAGAAACCTACCCAACACAACTCTTGCCTTGCGCTCCTAGGGGCACTGTCATCTCAAGTATGTGGACGGATCAGTGTAGATGGAGCACTCTGAGGGTGCAGAGACACACAAACCTGTTTGTAAAGCTGTTGCCTGTTCACTTCCCAAGCAGACAGGTGTGAGCAAAATCCTCAAGGGAATAAGATGCTCTGTGATAACCCACCAAGCTCTGGGTTTTATTTGTACCTCTCCTCAGCATATCCTCCTGCATGCCTGGGATTCCAGCTGTCTTCACATAGTAGTGTGTCCTCTCCTCAATCAGCCAGTGCTCATGCTCTCAGTGGTCTGGTCTCTCCTCTGTTTCTTATAGATTCTGGAAAGGTGTTTCATTTGGCACCATCTTTATATAATCAACATGGTTTCCCCGGGCTAATGCGCCCTTACATCCCCTTCAGCTCTCTTTTCTTTCTCTTTTCTCCACTCTTATTTTTGAATGAGTGTCTGTCGTGCCAAATAGCTGAGGCTTGCCTTGAACATTCCATGCAGCCTAGATAGGTCCTTAGCAAATCTTACCTCAGTCTCCTGAGTGTTAGGATTATAAGCAAGCACCATCATATTTGCCTTTCTTCAGTTTTTTTTTAATTGTCTAGAACTGATGAGAGAAATGTGGTGTAGGTGCATAAGGGAATATCTTTCAGCTATAAATGTATTTATGGAATTTGAGGGAAAATGAATGCAATTGAAGATACTCATGTTTATTAAGCTGGTCTCAGGAAGATAAACATCATGTCCTTTCTCTCATGTGTAGTTCATAGATAATCATATAGTCACATAAAATCATGTATATAAAATGAGCGCAGAGATAAAGTTCTCTAGGAAATCAGTGGGGACGAACTGAGGAGGAGAGGGGAGAACTGGTGGGAGGGTTGGGGAGTAGGTCCCGTGGGACTCATGCTCATACAATGTGTGCCTGTGAGAAAGTTGAGAAAAATAACCAGTGGGAAATACAAAATAGAATGTACTTGTTAATAAGTTCAGATGTCAAGACATGAGCCTACTTAATTTTTCCCGGGACACTCCAGTTTCAAGTGTGTAGTGAGTGAGGCCTGTTGGGAGAGCTCTTCAGTCCCCCACCCCAATTCTGTCTTTCATTGAACTGCAATGTTGCAGGGCAGTTCTTTAGACATAATGGCTGAGCCAGCAGGAGAGTACAGATGTGATCTGTGCTGGAGAGTGGGGCAGGTGCCAGGCAGAACACAGGTGTCATGATGATGATGATGGCCTGGGGGGGATCCAGAGCACTCATAGCTACACCATAGACTGTGACTTGTTTTGAAATGCTCTCCATTCTACTCTCTCTTGCCATCCATGAAGGGTGTAGAGGCACATGCTTGTTTTGTTCAGTTGGTTTGTCTAAGCTTTTAGCTCCTTTTCTTAAATGTGAATCTTTTTTGCCACTATTATTTTCAGTTGTCCTTATCATAGAAAGGACATGTTTTTTGAAATAGTAAATGGTAGGTTTTGCTGTTGCTGTGTTTTAAAGACCGAGGCTCACTATATCATTCTGGATGTTCTAGAATCCTTGATCTTCCTATGTTACCCCATGGAATACTGGGAAGTCAGGCATGCAAAATTATACCCAGCTTCATAGTGGTATTTTGAAGTTGCAGAAACTGTGACTATGGGGGGGATGGTAAGTGCTGGAGGAGAAACTGGGGGTGTACAAGATGATTCACAAACCAGGGCCAGCATGCGTTCATAGCACATGGAAGAGTCTGTTTCCCATGAGTTGTCAAGGAGGGGTAGGCTTAGCACAGGTGATTTTCAGGCGAGGAATTAGAAACAGGAAGATTCTGGAATGCGGAGAAAACTCTGGACTCAGCTGGGTCTGGAAACTACAGCTCAGCCTCAGTCTGTGACTGGCCAGGCTACCGTCTTCTCCAGCAATGCTGAGCAACCTAGAAGACAATCAGAGAATTTGATGTCTGGGCTGCTCAAATGTTGTCATCTCTAAGGCCAAGAGGAATGTGCACAAAGGGACCAGAAAGCTGGAAAAGACAGAGAAGAAAGGAAACACAGAAAAGGAAGGAGAGAGTTCTCGATGCCCAGCAGGCCACAGCAGCTGGTGGGGGACGCTTTGAGAGCAGGTTATAGGGAGAAGGAATGTGGTGAATGATGACAGCATGATTTTTATTTCATCATATTCATCTCAATTTCTTCTCTAACCCCTTTCAAATCTACTCACACCTCCTTTCACGATTCCCAACTTATATCTTCTTTCCCCTCCCCAATCTATTCACTCTAATTTGGGCTGCCCTATACTCTTACTGAAGTGTGGTTGACCTGCCAGGAGTTACCTCATTATAGAAAAAATGACCCTCCCTCCCCCAGAAGCCATCATGTCTCTAGCTTCTTAGTTGGGGTGGGGGCTCATGTACCCCTTCCCACGTGATGCTAGAGTGTCGGCTGCCTTGACTTATGTAGTCAGCCACAGTGGTTATGAGTTCATGAGTCATATGGTAACATTTAGAACACACCATTCCATTCTGGTTCTTCCAGACTTCAAGGTCTTATAATCTCTCTGTCTCTTCTCCTGTGTTGGTCCCTCAGCCGTGGGGAGGGGTGTCCTATGGATGTCCCATTTGTGGATGAGCACTCTGCTGATGCTTATTCTCTGCATGTTAACCAGCTATGAGTTTCTATGTTAACTGCCATTCACTGCTCAAAGACACCTCTCTGATGAGGTCTAAGAGCTGCACTAATCTATGGGTAGAAAAATATCAATTCAGAGGACAGCCTGATACTATGTCCATTTAGTGAATAATAGCCGCAGCTTCACCCTGCAGCTTGTGAGCTCACTGACCATGTATTATTGGCCAGATTTATACCAGGCATGTGTTTCCCCCTGTAGAGCAGACTTAAATCCAATCAAAAAGAGGTTGGTTACCTCCGGTAACATCAATGTGACTGTTATACCCGTGGATATATCTTTCTATATCACTCATTATTACAGTTCACAGGGTTCAAAGCTAGGGAAGACTGTTGATGAGCCCCACTTCCCGCCACCACAGCCTACATAGCAGAGAGCTAGCCAACAGGGAGGAAGCTTCTTGATCAGCAGCAACTTGATTTCTCCACGTCCTGTGACAAGCATGTGGTGTCTTCGCAGTAGGATTTTCCCACCAGGTTCTGGTGGGAAATCAAAAGCAATGTCTGTACTATTTGGGGGTCTCTAAGACACTTCTGATCAATAACTTGAGGGGAGGGAAGGTATCCCACACCTGGCCCCAGGCTTTTATTTGGCATCCTATGGCTTCTGGGAAGAACATAATTCCCTGTGAGTTTTAAATCTAGTTCATATCTTTTATATGAAAAAAAAATAGATATAGGAAGCTTATAAAATACAAGGTTTCCATGTTGCTTTTTCATTTTACATATTTGCTATTTCTCCCCCAAACCTCTTCTCTGCCTTATCCCTTCATTTCTTTCTCTCCTTAGGACCGTTCATAGTCCCCCCCTTGTCCTTTATGAACATCAAATTTTAAGACTTAGAAGGCAGAAGACACACAAACATTAAGGATTATCGGAGTTAGAGAAGTCAGGGGTCCATAGGACATTGATGCCAACCAGGAAGATAGAGTGGAAGGCAGAGGAAGGACGTGAGTGTTGAAATGTCCCACAAATGCCTGAGGATAGCTGAAAAGCCAGCAGACAGCAGATAAAAAGGACAGACAGACACATTGCTTTGCCATCTGTACTTTAATTCAGAACATTCTCCTTGTGGCCTGGTTTATGAGAATCACTCTTGTAAAAGCTAGGCCTATCCATAACTGGAATGGAGTTTATACACACTTTGCAGCTCTTTAAATTGTTTCCAGTTTTCAGTTTTTCACTATTAATTATAATTTGTCTCCATTTGTATTTGCATGTATATTTGCAAATTGCTTTATTGCTTTGTTGCTGTTGTTTTGTTGTTTTTTTAAGACACTCACTGATCAAACTCATGTAAATCACTTTGTGGCTGGCTCTATTAACAACTTTTCTTGCTGCTAAGACAAAATATCAGACAAAAGCAACCTAAGAGAAAAAGAATTTCTTTTGGCTCATGGTTTGCAAATACAGTCAGTCCATTATGGTGGCAAAGACTCAGCAGCAGAGTGTGAGGCTGGCTGGCTGCTAACACAGCCAAGGGAAATGAACACAGGGTTTCAGCTTGCTATCTCCTCTACAGGCAGCTTAGGACTCCAGCCCATGGCATGACAATGCTCGTATTCAGGTGGGATCATCTGACCTCAGTTAAATCTCTCTAGAAAAGTTCTCATGGATGTAGGCAGAGTCTCCTAGGTTGACCTAGGATTTCTATTGTGGTAACTAAACACCATGACAAAAACAAACAAACAAACAAACAAAAAACAAAACAAAACAAAATAAACAAGTGGGGAAGAAAAGGGTTTATTAGGCTCACACTTTTACATTGCTGCTCATCACTGAAGGAAGTCAGGACAGGAACTCAAACAGGGCAGGATCTGAGAGGCAGGAGCTGATGCAGAAACCATGGGGAGGAGCTGCTTACTGTCTTCTTTCCCATGACTTGCTCAGCCTGCTTTCTCTTAGAACCCATGACCAGCAGCTCAGGGGTGGCATGGACTGGACCTCCCTCAATGATCACTAAATAGGAGCTGGATCCCATTGTGGCACTATTTTTCAACTGAGGTTCTTTCCTCCCTGACTCTAGCTTGTGTCAAGTTGACACATAAAATCAGCCAGTACCTAGGTGATAATCTAAATCTAATCTTCAATGAAAAAGATAATTAACCATCACATTGGTGAACTGATTTAACTTCAGATACTCATATATAAGTCCCCACCCTGGGTATGGCCCTGGATGCCTATCCTTAAAAAAGAGGTGGCACAGAATGAGGGAGGACAATGTGCTTCCTCTGCATCACACAAAGTGGTTTGTGTCATAGTTTCCAACTTGAGATGAAAGCTTTCTGGTGGGAAACTGGGAATCTGTCAGGTGTTTGGGGGGGGACATATAAACTGCACATAGAACAAGCCACAGTCTCCGAGTGTATGATAGCCACTAAGGGCAACCTAAGACTGATTATCTGAATGATAAACACGATGAGTGAGCATTTGAGTCAATTATTGGAAAACCTGGAAATGATTACAGCATCTCCGAGGAAAACCTGAGGGCCCTGCATTTCCAGTAAATCAACGGGAACCTGGGCTTTCAGGTGGGAAGCAGAAAAGTAGAGGAAGAAGGAAATATTTATGTGCAGAGATAAACTGCCAAGATACCAGAAAAAAAAAAATCTACAACTGGGAGACAGAGGAGGGGGTTGTTGTGGATTCACCTTAGAGGAAAAATAAGAGAGGAAGAGTCCTCAGAAGTCAATGGACTCTGGGCACAAAAATTGGATGACATTGTGTAAGCTAGGACCTTACCTTCTGAGATCCCGTTCTGTGCCAACTACATTAATAAATTATGTTATCTCACAATGGCTATATAAGAAGAACTTTCCTGTCAATTAAAATCTGGCTTGGCTGCCTGTGAGAGAAAACTGAAAACAATGCTGACTTAACTCTTACTGTTTATTTTCTTGGCTCCTACCCTGTAGAAGAACACTTTAGTCTCAGGGCACCCACTGTGTTTTACCAGAATCTTGAGAGTTCGGCTCTACTTTTAGGCCCCAAGATGACTGCAGGAGTTCCAGCTCTCACACCTGCTTTCCAAAAACTAAATGGGGAACACAAAGGGTTTCCTTAAAACCCCCTATGCTTTGAGAAAGCCTTGGCTGAAGTCCCAAAATATGTTCCTATTTCTGCCATGATTAAATTCTAAAATGGTAGTTCACAACTATTTTTACAGGAGACTGGCTGTGTCCTAAAATGAATAGAAACAGTTCTCAGTGCCTGGGAAGATGCATGATTCAGGACCCTGTCCTCTGTGCAATCATGAAGACCTGAACTGGATACCCAGGACCACAGGGTGAGCAATTGTGTACATCATGGCTCAGTAAGTCACAATTTGGAAGGAGGGTGTGGAGACAGGGGACCCATGAAACTTGTGGGTCAGCTAGTCAGACAGTCAGTGCTGGATTTAGTCCAGTCTCAAAAGATGAGGGCAAGAGTGACAGAGGAAAGACATCTGATGTCCACTCTTGGTCTCCACTAGCTCAAAAGCACATGTATCCACACTCATGCACCCCACACACATTCATGGACACGCATACACACACATCACACATTTATACACACACAGACATTTTTAAAAATATTGATAGTTAAGGAGGTCAGATACGTTTTGGCCAGAGAACAGCAGCTTTCTCAGATGCCTTAAATTCATCTTCAGCTTTGGAAGTGTAGGAAGCTAGGCTCTGTATGATAGCCATGTCAGGTTCACAGGACT
This sequence comes from Sigmodon hispidus, assembly GCA_004025045.1. Lineage (NCBI taxonomy): Eukaryota > Metazoa > Chordata > Mammalia > Rodentia > Cricetidae > Sigmodon > Sigmodon hispidus. The sequence continues at coordinate 9,830 of PVIH01005388.1, forward strand.
CTGCTTTGAAGCTTGGAGACCACCCTTGCTTTTCCCTTGAAGTGGCAAAACCCTGCTCTGGGCTATCACTTCAGTTTTAGTGCTGATGAACCGCTTCCATCATCTCACATTTGGAAATAACTGGGTTGTGTGTGAAGCTTCCTACACTGGGGTGCTCACAGGCTCCTTATTCATTCTATCAGAGAACAGAAAATAACCAAAATACCCCAAAAGAAAAGTGTTCAAATTAGCAAATCCTGGAACATTCATACAACCCAATGCTGTGGCCACGAGAAATGTGTTCCTTAAGAATACTCACAGACAGGTATGGCAAAGCAAGTATATTATAGTAAAAATATTAAAAATAGTAATCACTAAGATGCCATCTTTACAGATAGTATGTCTACAGTCTAGAGAGACCAGGGAATGTTTCCATCAGCAGGATGGCAGGGTAATCATTATTGTTCATTTACTCATGATTTTGTGATTTTTACACATTTATATAATTAATAGGTTTTGCTTTTGTAATCAAGAAAAGCCCACAATCTTCATTTAGAAATAAGATTTCTACCTAAAGAGAGTCATTTTTAAAAATGACTAGAGTGGTTGTTCAGCAGTCAGCTGTGACTAGAAGGTACAACAGATTGACTTCATAAACATTTACTGGATGCTGGTCAGATATAAGCAACCACAATTCTGTAAAGTGGAGGCATGGCCAGTGACAAGCAAGCCATGGTTTGTACTCCCAGGAGAGTTCTGATCTAAGAGCAGTGTTCTCAGGAGGTGGTGCTCATGGATGGAAAAAGGCTTGTGGCCCTTGTGACAGCCAGGAACCAAGAACATGTCTGGGATTGGGTAGGAGACCAGTAAAGTATACTGGTGTGTGTGTGTGTGTGTGTGTGTGTGTGTGTTGGGGGTTTATCCAGAGGGCAACCTTTGCTAGCATTTCTCAGGAGCTATCTGCATTTTTTTTTGAGATACATTATTTCGCTGACCCAAAAGAACGTGACAGTTGGGCTAGGACGCCTGGCCAGTTTGGCCAGTTCTAAGCATCTTCCTATCTCTACTTCCGTGGCTCTGGAACTGCTGGCATGCACCATCATTTCTAGTTCCTTATGTAAATTCCAGGGCTCAAACTCAGCCCTCATGTTTGCAAGACAAGAAGTTTATTGACTAATCTAGCTCCCAGCATCATGTACTCTAGCTTTCAAAGATGAGCATTTTCATCTGCTTCAGTGGCAGAGTGGTACACGAAGGCTATTCCTCAGTGGAACTGGTTGCTTTGTCCCCTTACAGGGTCTTAGAAATGTCATTGTGCTAGAACTCATTAATAAGAATGCCATACTAATGGAAGAGATGGCAACAATGACTGGCAAGCAACTGCACTCATCTGTGGCATAAGAATCACATGAAGTTTCTGAGGTGTTAAAATGTCATTTATGTAGTAGCAGAGCTGATCTGATCCCAATGTTGGCACCATTGTTAGTCAGGATTTCAGGAAAAGGTATAATTCTAGTTTTTCCTTGGGTAAACTCATGAGAACACTGGGCTGCTTTTGGTACAAGGCTATACCATTGGAAAGTGCTATGCAGTCTGCTGGGGTCAGGAGTAGTCTTCAACAATCCTAATCAGCTGTGATCTGCAATAATGATTGGTGTGGCAAGCTATGACTATAGCTATAATAGCGGCATGAATGTTAGAGGAGTAACCTGCTCAAGAATCCATATTTGCTGCTGCTGTGCTGAACCCCAGCCTAGCAGGCTTGTTCCTAGTCCAGCCTTGGATAATCCAGCTCCAGCCTGAGAGTTGTTCTTCCTGGACCAAGATGCTTAAAATGCCGACTGGGAGAAAGCCACACCACCCTTGTTCTTGTTTCCAGTTTTCTTTCAGAGATAAGACAGAGAGTCACAAGATCATAAGGAGGTTTGATTCCCAGGCCATCTGTGAGAATGCCTTGGGGATGAGACATTGCTGGTTTCTCTCTTTCTCTCAACTTCATAGGTCCAGTCCTCCTTCAGTTTTGATGTCAGGCCTGCAGGAATAGGAAAACCCAAGAATGCTCGAGCTCTTACATTGAAAGCACAGGGTATGTTTACATAACTGATGGACAACCTCTGTGTACTTCATTCTACTTACTTTGGAAATTTAGTTTTACATATTGAAGATTAAAATGTATTTAACAGTTTAACATTTATTCTCTCTCTCTCTGTATGTGTGTGTTAGCATGTACGTGTGTGAGGTTTGGAGACAATGGGAATTGTTTGAGGAGTGGTTGTTTTTTCTCACACATGGGTTCTGGGAATCACACTCAGATAGTTGAGCTTGGTAGTGAGAACCTTTACCTGCTGAGCCATCCCATGTGTCCTCTTTATCACTTCTTCCCCCCACCTTCCTCCCACTCCTTCTCCTCCCCCTCTCCTTACTCCCCCCCACTCTGTCCCTTGCTTTCCCCAGGTGCTGGCATTACAGGTGTGAACACCGCCCTGTTTATGTAGTTCTGGGAATTGAGCTGCAGACTTCCTATATGGTAGGCAAGTTCTCTAGCTTAGTCTAAGCCATAGCTCATTCTGAATGCTTTAATTATCTCTGGATTATTTTCAGAGTGTAAATGGCTTTCATATAGAGTTGTTTAGGAAGTAAAGACAAGAAAAAAACCCAGCCTGTCCCATTCAGTGTTAAGAGTTTTCAAAAAATACTATAGTTGTAGAGGGCTCAATCTGTAGATGAGAAACCCGTAGTCTCACAGGAAAAGCTGTCTGCGTGCTACTCCTGTGTTTCTTGCTGTTCTGTGTGGAGGGATCTGAAATCTCTTTTGGCCAGCTATATACATTCCTCACTGGATCAGGAAGGAGATATTACAGACAGTGGAGAAAAGCTCTGGCCAGTTGTAGGCCTCTGTCCTGAGCCCCATCTTCCTTGACTGGAGCACCTGGGGAGAGTGGGGAAATGGCCAATCCCAGCCTGAGTCCTGCCTGGCCGGTTCCTGTGGAGGATGGGGAAGTGGCTATTGCTTCCAATGTCAAGGAGCTGACGGGTTGACACACATTTCCTTTCTGAGCTTTTTTTTGGGGGGGAGGCATATCTAGTTTCAGGAAACATACCACACCTGTCTTTTAAAATTTCTTTTACAATTAATTTAGCAAAGCCACTACCCCTTTTTTTCTCTAAAAACAAACCATGCCCCCTTTCAGCCCTTTTCCTTCCATTCTTTCCTACAGGAAATGAGACCATATGTGTTTCCTTGGCTCTGACTCAGTGTCTTAGGTTCTCTTTTGCAAGAGCGGAACAGCTACCAGTGAGTCTCAGAGTGCAGGCAATGTCTAGACCCTTACATGAGACCAAGGGACTGGGAGACACTCAGGTTTGAATTGAGCACAAATGTACTCTCCCTCCAAGAAGGGGCTCTGAAGTCGGTGCTCACTAATTGTGATGAACTTTCTAACCTAGGACAACCACCAGGGTGGGAGCCATGCAGTCATCCTTATAAGACTCCCAAGTCACCATTGCTGCAGCCAAACAGCACTCAACTGGGTGTCTTGGTGGTGCTCAGATAGCGATATCATCTGTTGCCTGTGGAGATCCCTCACCGGGCTTCTATGAGGGAATCTGTGGACTAAGCAGTGAATTGCAAAATGAGGCTCTGTTCCAGTCAAATAAATGATAGTATTTTACTTCCAAACGTAGGCCATTATGATAAACTGCATAGTGAAACCCTGCCTCAACAAACAAAAGCAAAACAATAATGGAAATTCCCCCACAAAGTAAGACTTTGAGCTGGTGATGGAGTTCACCTTTCTTACCATGCACAAGGCCTTAGAAATGAACCATAACACCCCACAAACAACTGGACGTGGTGGTTCATGTCTATATTCCCGCCACTCTGGAGGTGAAGTCAGGAAGACAGGAGTTCAAGGTCATCCTTGGCTACTATCCTAATTTGGGTTACTACTTTGATAATGAAACACTGTGACCACTAAGCAACTTAGGGATGAAAGAGATTATTTGACATCTATATTACTGTCCATCATCGAAGAAAGTCAGGACAAGAACTCAACAGATCAGGAACCTCGAGGCCATGGAAGAGTACTATTTACTGGATTGCTCCTTATGGCTTGCTCAACCGGCGTTTTTATAGAACCTGGGACTACCAGTCTAGGGATGGCACCACACATAGTAGACTGAACCTTTCCCATCTATCACTGAAAAATGCCTCCGTGAGAGGTTCCATCTTTCAGATCGCTCTAGCTTGAGTCCAGTTGATATGAAACTAGCCAGTACAGTTACATAGATGGCAAGTTTGAATCTCCCTGGAATATATGACCCCCCACCACATACATCTGAACATTTAACATTTTATTGACACTTTTTGGTAGTTGAAATGTTCTCTGTATGCTAAGATGAAATTTTGTGTATATCCTTGAAGTTTGGGAAGATGGTATCTTCTGGGGACTTTGCTTTTAGGTAGACACTTGCTGTACTTTCTTCTACTTCATTAGGATTTTGGGATCCTGCACTAGTTAAATAGATTCCTAAATACAATGTTCCCCTGGGTTCATCTCTGACCCTTCCCCACAGTCTGCGACTGTACACCTGCAATCTGCCTCTCAGGTGAGAAGGTTTCCTGGGCTTCTCCCCCTAAGCTCTATATAAACACTTGGCTCTGCCCAAGCGTTCAGCCCAAGACTGCAGCCTGTACCTCAGGCTCCAGAAGGGGCAATTAATCCTCCTCAAATCAAGTTGGAGCTGATCTCATTTGGGAATTTCATGAGTTCTTTTTCAAACAGGTAAATGTAGTCTTTCTTGATAACATGCATTAAAAAATGTAACAGTTCTTTCTAGGGGTTAGATGGACATTTGATCACAATCATTTTGGGGTGTCCTGTAGCCAAATGTCTTGTGATGTGTTCAGAATCAGAAGGAGGGAAGGCAAGGAGAGGGCCCTAGGGAAGGACTTTTCTAAGCTTGTTTTGGTGGAATATGCAAGACATGGCATTCTGGAGCACCATGTGGCTTGCACCACAGCTCGATGGCTGTTGGCACTTTGTTCTTTCAGGCTGAATAGCTTGTGTTTGTGTGGGAACGTTTGGCAAGGAGCTGTTCCAACACATTTGTTTGAGACATTTCAAATATTGCAATTTAATGGGTAGAAATTAAAAAAAATCTTTTGTTCAGGCATTATCTTTGGTTATTGGTGTAGTGCATAGATAGATTCGTATTCTATGGCTTTCTGGGGCTGAAGCAGTTTGAATTCTGAAGCAGCAGGCATGTGCATCATGGAGAACTTGCTGGTGAAGGGAGGCTGTGTTACTCTTAGAATGCTACTCCAGATGGCTAATGCCTGTCAATCATGCTCCTCTATGGCTACAGGTTACAGTTCTGGGCCCTGGTGGTTCTGGGCCATATTACGCACCTGTGAGGTCTCTCATGGAGCAGCAGGAGAATGGAAGTAAGTGTATTTCTCCTAAACACAGCTGTTCAGCCTGTGCTATATCTTGCACCGTGAACTGTTGGTTTTTACATGAGATCTTTTAAAACTATTAGGAAAGAGAAAATCCATAATCAGAATAAGTTGTATAAAAAAATCTACTTCCATTTTTTTTTAAAAAGAAACATTCTGTTAAAAACCTGTTAGGAAAAGGATAAAACTGTGGTTTTGCTTACTTACAAAAGAGAAAGCTAAATTTTAGGGAAATGACCATATACATAGAAGGACTTCACTAGAATTTTGCCATCACTAGATAGAGCAATATATATTTTTGAGCGAGGTGTTTACTAGCCTAGCACTGCAGCTGAAGAAGGGCATCTGGGACACCTGGAAGGTGGAGAAAGCCACAGAGGAAGGACCATCAGGGAAAGCAGAGGCAGTGTCTCAGTTCCCCTTGAGTCCTCTTGTTTGCTGTAGACTTCCACATGTCTTCTGAGTAATCTTCTACAGGGTGATGTGGAGGTGAGAGATGGTTTGGCAGTGGCTGCTGCAGGAGCAGGAGGCAGGAATTGCCCCCACCTATCACCAGCAACTGCTCGGATCTTCTCTTTTATCTTTGAAGAACCTCAACTCAGGTAAAACTGAGTCTTTGGCTTTGACACAGAAAATGATTCTGGGAAAAGTCCTATGAAGCAGAGCTGGGCTTATTAGAAATATTTAAAAAATACATTTAAAGTGAGGGTTAAGAGAAAGGTGCTCATGAGATTGCTCTGAGAACCTGGGTCTGGCTTCTCTGAGGGAGAATTATGCTGTTGTCAAGTATAGGCTCTAGTGGTTCTTGAGGTTGTTATCTTCAGGGGGTTGCACATAACATAAATGAGGCCACCCAAAAAGATTGAAATTGTCATAGAAAACTCTAGATCATGAGATGCAGGAAGGTAGGACATCTTTATCATAGACAAGGTCAAGAGTCTTATTTCAGATTCCCAGAAAATGACCTGGGGAAAGAATAAGGTCTTCCCTAAGGCATACACACTCACAACAAAAACCTGGGTTGCTGTTATTTTAACATAGAATGCTTATATACAAAAGAAATGTCTTCTTTACATCAACAGCAGAAATTTTTTATTGCACTGGAAGTTTTGCTTCTCAGCTGATGAGAGGGTTCAACACAGCTTTGGTGAAGGATGCCCTTTTCTTCCCATGGTCATAATTTTTCTTGTCTTTGAACCTGCCTCAAAACTAACTATAAAATTCAGAGCACTGAGAACTGCCCCTTCTCACCTTTGGGATGAGCTCATGATGGGCACAAGGGTAGAACTTAGTCCTGAGAGAGGATAAATCTCTCTGGTGCTGGCAGAGCCAGAAGGCTGGTCTTCTGGGAGTTTAGAGTTAAGTAAGATAGCGAGGATTCTCGTTAGAGTCATCTTCGTTAGAGCCAAAGAGGAAAATAGTGGTAGCAGGATTTTATTAGTTTTCAAATTTGCTCTACTATGAGGTGCAGTAGATATGGAAAACAGAAAAAGGAACAGGCTTTATGTTGTATTCATATTAGTATTAGAAAGCATACTTTCTGGGCTATTGTTTGGGTATAAAGATGAACACATTGAGAAAACAAATACATTAAAGAAATCTATTTTGAGCCAGGTATGGAAACACAGGTCTGTAATCTGAGCACTCAGGTGGTGGAGAATTGTTGAGTTCCAGGCCAGCTTAGTCTATATATTAAGATTCTATCTCAAAAATAAACAAGCAAACAATAATTCAGCTCCACATTATTCAAGTTGGTGTTTTCCCTGCTGTATTTAGTCTAATAATTCTTTATTTGTGTAGACCTGAGTTACAGTGCTATGAAATGTCCCTTGGAAAAGACTGTGCCTTGTGCTTCTTGCCAAAGCTGGGGAAGGAGGTTCACGAGTTGGAGGGAGGTAAAGCCCCTGGGAGGAAAAAATCACGTGAAGATTAATTGTAGAAAATCACAGAACCAGACTGCAGCTCAGTTGATAGAGTGTTTGTCTTGTATAAAGCCCCGGACTAGATTTCTGGCACTGCTTAATGAGCTCATGGTACTACTTGCCTGTAACACCAGCACTAGAGAATTGGAAGCAGGAAAATCAGAAGTTGCAGATTATTTTATCCATATAGTTTAAGTCCAGACTGAGGTACAAGAGATGCTGTCTCAAAGAACAAAACAAAATAAAAAGCCCAACACCTTTCTAGGGAACAGTTATAGTACTGAATGCAATTATAAGGGTGTAAATTACAATATGATTACCAAGGTCAAAGGCTTCTTTTCACACCAGATAATGTGGCAGTTGGATAGAAATGGACTGCACAAGAATGTAATACACAGTAGCATCAAGACAGGATCCCTAGCATCCAGCCATGAAAAGGAGAGGCAAGATGTATCAGCAAGTGACCCAGGAAATGATTCCCACTTGGAGGCAACACTGATTATGTCCAACTGACTGCTTACATATCTACCTGTATCTGATATGCTTCTAATCCAGATCACCATATATTTGGGGTTCTGAGCTGATCAAGGGAAATCCTACAAGTTATCACATGTAACTGCTTTTCCCTTGGAAATATCTTTCATATTTTCTGAGACACCACATCATCTCTTAGGCAAGCCAGGCAACTGTCATTTCTTAGGGTGCTCACTTTCAAAGTATTCTCCGTGTTAGTCACATTTCCATGATTTAATAAACAGAATCAGAAGGAGTATATATGCTATTGTGACAGTATTATGTGAAAATCCTCCCACAGTTTCACTTTATATTTAAATAAAACTAGAATCTTTCTTGTGGTCCACAGAGTTCCTCCACTCTAACTGCCCTCACCATACTCTCTTCCTAAAATGCTTCTTTCCTGGGGACCCCAGCCACAGTCTCTCACCTGATTACAGTTTGGGCATTGAGACATCTACCATTACTTTGCATGATTTTTTTTTCTGTGTCCTTATTATTTCTTTCTTGTCATTTAAATATCAATTCCATACATCATATTTAAAGAAGTCCTAAGTATGTTCCATTTTTATGACTCCATGCTTCATAGGATATATAAAAATTCTAAGTCCTAACTTGTGTAATTAGTTTTGTAATTATCAAATGTAAATTCTAGAATTTAAGTTCTGTGGATGCAGACTTTTGTCTCATCTGTGCCTCTCTGATGCCTGTCGTAATTCTCTGCATTAGTAGGTATTCTAATTTTGTTCAATATGGGAAGTAATTAAAAAATGATTTTAAAAAACCTCCCAGTGGCAGGGAAGTAAGTACAGTAACTAAAGCAACCCACTGCTTGTACTAGACTGGAAGACTACTCAAAATACAAATAGACCTCAGAGACAATCCCTTGTATAGACATATAAAAATGGCATCTGATAAAAAAAAAAAAAAAACCTCAACAATACACCAAACAGCTAAGTGAGATAAAATGTGTTCACTGTGTGGAACAGCACAATGGGGGCTGTTTTGGATGAAAAATATAGACCTTCATGTCCTGGAAAACAAAATAAATGCCAATTAGAAGAAAATAGTGTTTCTAAATGTGTCCAAGGAACACTTGACTTGGGGTTATTAATAGGGTTAACACAAAGACTTACTTCTTTTTCTGGATGTGTCTGAGGAGTTCAGATTATCGTACTTGCTTCCCCAGCAGAGATGTCCAGGATGAAGCTGTAAACTCACAAGCTGCAGTACAATGCAGCAGTTGGCATAGACGTGAGGAACTATTTTTATTTTCAAAGTGTAACACCAACTTGGAAAATTTGGATTGGAAACTCCAAACAAAAGATGGTGTGATTCTCAGAAATGGCTAATTCTGCTGTCTGGAGACCTTTCTAAACATATCAGGGGTAGAACTCCAAAAAAATTTCTTTTGAAAGAAGGCTCTTTCCTAAAAGAGAAACTGACCCAACAATGTTATCAACATTGGTGAAACTCTTTCAATTACTAAGTGTAATAGATGGGAATGACCTTCTCTGAGCATTTGCTCAGTCATCTTTGAAAAGGGTCCACTTCCTATCCTCTGCAACACTTTGGATTGGCCATGTGTTCTGTTTTGATCAAAGAGAAGTAAGCAGAATACTCACTTGAATACTGACCCCGAATATTTATGAAAGTTTAACTGGCTTTTCCTCACCCTATCATGAGGACAATGTGTGAAAGCTGAAGTTCTGTTGCTGGGGGCCTTCTAAGGAGAAAGACCTTCCACTAACCCAGAAATAAACCGTGGTGAGCTTTGCTGGGCACTTCTGTCAGTGGCATCAACTTGCTTCTTTTGTCTTTGGGCTCATATGAGGAGCTTATGGGTACTAGAATGGAAATGGCTGGAGATACTTAGAAACAAGCAGGTTTGGAGAATGATTTTCACTATAAATTCTTTAGATACAAAAATATAAAAATCATAGAAATGATAATATAGCAAGAAAACAATTGGTTAAGACGTCAAATGAGGCTATTTGAACTACTTTGATTTTTCATTTATTCTTTAGCTAATTGTTTCAGTTTGTGCATGTTTTGTTTGTTTATGTTTGATCACGTGTTAACTCAGTTGTTAAGAGTGGAGTTCGACTTACAGGTCCTCCAAGCCTAAATGAAGGTGAAGAAAGCAAACAGGAGTTCTGTTAAAGAGAGCAAATAGGGACTAGAGAGATGGATCTGTGTTTTATGATGTAGCTCTTCCTAATGACCCCAGTTGGGTTTCTAGCATCAGTATCAGGTGGCTCATAACTGCCTGTCACTCTAGCTCTATGGAGATCTGATGTCTTTTAATTTCACTGGCATATACTCTCACATTCTCTCTCTCTCTCTCTCTCTCTCTCTCTCTCTCTCTCTCTCCCACCCCCCACAGAGAAAATAAATAAATAAATAAGATTAAAACCAAAAATAATTTTAAAAGACCTTACATTAAAAGAAAACAAATAAATGCCAGAAAGCCATATTCAAATGATTGCTATATAAAAATCAAATAGATTTGGCCATTAAAAAATTCAGTGGATAAAAAAAAAAAAACTGTTTATGACCAATGTGTGATAGCAAAGGGTTGATATTCTTAATATTAAAAGAAAACCCATACAAATGGAAATGATAAGGAATGTCAGACATAGTAAGGGGAGGGGTCCCAGGCGATACACAGTTGAGAGCGCCCTTCCAAAGTATAGACTATCAACAACCAGGAAACTGGGGGAAATGTCAATTTACCAGGATTCAAAGAAATGCAAATTAAGGCAAGATATTTTTCATCTGTCAGAATTCTCAAAATAGATTATATTCTCTTTCTAAAGGGGAAGCAAACTTTCACAGAATAATGTCAGATCCCTGGGAAAATAGTGTTTTTCTCATCTGCTGATGAATTTAAATTGCTTTCTATAGAACCATTTTAGGATGTATACTCACTCTTAAAGCCCTACTGTGCTTATACATTTTGACTAAATAATTATTTTTTGATGAATTTAACTTCATTCTCAGAGATTTGGGCAACTGATTCATATTCATTTCAGTATAAAAGATAAAATAAATGATTGATCTTTTAGAGTTGATAAAGAAGTTATGGCCTATCTATGTGTTATTGTAACCATGAGAAATGATGTCTTACAAGACTTTTTAATGGGGTAGCAGAGTCAGCTCAGTCTATGACTCGTAACATGCTTGTTGCAGGTTTATAACAAGCCAGGCATGGTGATGCTAGCCTCTAGTTCCAGCTCTGGGGAGTGAGACAGGCAGGCAGATCTCTGGGGCTTGCTGGACGGATAGAGTAGTCTACTTTGTGAACTCAAGGCCACCTGTCTCAGAAGACAAAGTGAATAGCCCTGAAGAATGACAATGACACCTGAGACTGGCCTCCAGCCTCTACAGACATGCACACCTGCAAAGGCACTTGCAGTCACATGAACTTACACACACACATGGACACACACACACACACACACACACACACACACACACGGACATGTACCCACATCAGCATGCATATGCACACACGTAATATGGAAGACTACTGACATATTATTAATTGTGCTAAACACATGATCTAAAGAAGACAACTACACAGAAAAACTTCAGAATCATATGATAAAATGTTATCAGTTTCTTTAGACTTCAAAGTTTTTAAATTTATTTTTGCTGCTTTTGTATTTTTTTTTTTGAGTTGTTCTGTGGTGGTTATAACTTTATCTGCACAGTACCATCAAACACACATTAATGAGGTGTATTCCCGTAGGACATTTTAAGATTTTGAGTGACAGGTTTTGCACTTCATAGTGTATTACTAGAAATATTGATTGTCACAATTTCACTTTATATGCAAAGCCATTCTGTAATGTTTGAGATGTTTGTTGTCACTCACAAATTAGCACTCACTAAAAGATTCTTTTGCAAAAGTTAAGCTTAACAAGTGTATTTCAGGGGTTTTGATGGGCTTCAGAACATGACAAGACTCTCTCGAAAAACCTAGAGCAGAGACTGAGTTCCACTGAGCAGCAGAGAATCCATGCTAGATGGAAAAGAGCAAAAGCAGCTGCACCCAGAGGACTGGAATCCTCGGTTCACCATGGGGCGAGTCACACCACCCCCTTCAACTGTCTGCATGGATGGCAGCCAGCTTCTCTGTGTGACATTAATAATGGAAAAGCTGAGTGCTCACCAATTTTATTTTAGGTATTCTCTGACCCAAGAAACTTTGCAGGTCAGGGGTCAACTTTTAAAGAGAAAGACTGATTTCAAGTCTGAGATTAGCTTGAAAGTTGTCTCAGTGTTTGAAGAATGTGTTTGGTTAAGATTTTGGCTATTGCCCCAAGCTGGCAAGACTTCTACCTTGGATTTGACAACTGTATGGCAATGGATATTTCTCTAGAAATTTCTTTTGGGGCCATTGCTTGAGTCATCGTTAATCAGGCACAAATATGAGGAAACAAGGGCCATGTTCTACAGTCACTTATAATGTACCCACTGGTGTGTCTGTGCACATATATATCACATACAGAAATCAAACAACAGGGCTGACACATAGCATAGCTAGTAAAGTGTCTGCCTAGCATGCTTGAATTCCCGGGTTCAATCCCCAGTATCACATCAACCAGACATAGTGGTGCATTCCCCTAATCCAACCCTAGGCAAGTCAAGGCAGGTATATCAGAAGTCTAAGATCATCTTTCTCACTACAGAAGTGTCCAAAGACAGCCTAGGATGTCTGATGTCCTGTCTTAAATAAGAAAGGGAGGAAGAAAGGGGGAGAATGGAAGGAGAGAGGAAGAAAAAGAAAATAAAAGAAATACACTGCACAAGTTTTCAACCGACTACATGATAGGGCTACAGATCTCCTGAGATGTTAGGTAATCAAAAGAGAATTACTTTAAATTCTGTAAAGACCATTACTTTACAGTACAATTTCTGTTATGAAGACAAAATAAGCCATACGATAAATCTAGATTTAAGAATCCATTCTCAAAAGCCAGAGTTCTGTGACTGGTTCCAGAAGTGAGCTACTTCAGTTAGGAGTAATTATTTCAAGTAATAGTGCAGCCATGAAAAGTCAGGTGAATGGAAACTATCTCCATGACACCTGCAATTTTATAATAATTCTAGAGCTTTTGTGATAATCCAAATGTGAATTTAAGAATGGAGCCGATCTCTCTCTCTCGCTCTCGCTCTCGCTCTCTCTGGTCTCATGGCTTGACTGTTACTGTGATAAACACCATGATTAATAACAACTTGTGGAGGAAAGGGTTATGTCAGGTTACATATAACATTCCACCATTAAGGAAAGTCAAACCAGGAACTACTTTAGCAGGACAGACTACTTGAAGCATGAACCGTAGAGGAACACTACTTACTTGCTTGCTCCAAGGCTCGTGTTTGACATCTTTCTTTTTATAATCCAGGTTCACCTGCCTAAGGATGGTACTGCCCATAGTGGGCTGAGCCCTCCTACATCAGTTAGCAATGAAGAAAACATCCCCACAGGCTAATCTGATGGTTGTAATTCTTCAACTGAGGTTCCCTTTTCCCAGTTGTCAGGTTGACAACCAAGATGAGCTAGCATGGTATTCAATGTTAGAAGAGAGAGGAGGTGAAGACCCGTGGAGTTAACTAACTCTGTGTGTTTGTTTTCCTACTGGAGACCAAGGAAGAACCATCACAAAGCTCACTAACATACTTTGAGAGCTTCTCTCTCAAACAAGGAAATTGCTCTAGAAATCATCACATTTTCTTCCTAGTAGATTATTCTTATTAGCATGCAGATATGCGAATACTTTCTCATTTGAATGAAATAGGACAAATAGCTGACACTTCTCTTGAGTTCCTTTCTTGCTATCACATTGATTCTCTACATTAATTAATTAATAAATCAATTAATTAAGACATTGTCTCTTGTAGCCCGTGATAGCCTTAAAATTAACATGTAGTTGAGGATGACCTTGAACTTCTGATTCTCTTCTATTTATCTCTTCAGTGCTAGGACTACAGGTATGCACCACCATGGCTCATTTATGTGGTGCAAGGCAAAGAACTCAGGGCTTGGTAGATGCTAGAGAAGTACTCTACCCACAGGGTCACACACCCAGCTTCTTTTCTTTTTTAAAATGAGAATGAATTGTGAGTTCACATACGAGTCTTCTCTCATTTCCCTTGCTCACTATCTCCTGTAGCTTCCCAACCAGAGTTTCCTGAATCTCCAAAATCCACCCAAGTCATTGATGAACCTCTCACTAATTAGTCTGGTGTTAGTTTTTGCCCTTGCACCATCCTTATGACCCACAAGCAGCACCAGACACAACTATCTCTTGCTTTTTCTTGATGTCTTTTGCAATGACTTTCATGCCCATCTTGTTGTAAAGGGTTCTAGCCCAGACTTTCTGGGCCTGGACTAGACGTTTAGTCTCACTCTCAGCCTCACTTTGCCTCAAATAATCACACTGATTGACCTAGGGCCCAGGCATATAACTTGCTAGCAACTTCATCTGAACTCAACCCATCTTGTTTAGCCATGCGGTTTGGTACCTTTTCTCAGAGCAGCAGTTCCTCTGTGTCTCCTGGCAGACCCAGCAACTCTGGCATCTGTCTCTGGCATCTGTGTCTGCTCTGAGATGTTCCTGAGTTTTCTTAGCCTTGTAGCCCCACCCACACTTCCTGTTTGTCTTTGGCCAATCAGCTTTTATTAAACCCATAGGCGGGACAAATATTTACATTACCAGCATAATCTCACTATACACTCTTTCAAGGTTTTTTTCTTCCTTACCATAGCCAGCCAATCAGAATAGACTCTTATCCTGCCTCCCCAAATTTCACAGACTACTGAGAAAGATAATAGGAACACAATCTTTCTTCTCATTTTGTCTCTTCTACATCTAGATTGTACCTGAGATTTCTGAGGTATAAATGTATGTATGTGTGTGTGTGTGTGTGTGTGTGTGTGTGAATTAATCCACATTATATTTCCTATGTGCAGAGTTTCTCTGAAAACTTTTTAAAACAACTTTAATTTTTGAGATCATCGTACATGTATATAATAAAATATGACCATATCTGCCTCTTCACAACTTCATGTTTTTGCTGTTGTCTTTTTTGTTTGTTTGTTTGTTTAAAATCACTAACCATTGTGAATACTGCCCATATGTGCATGGATATGTGATATTCTGTAGCATGGGAAGCCCAGCAGTGGACACGTCTCAAAAAAGAATTATTCTCCTTTCAGCAGCAGATATTCACTGTCTATTTGTGGTGGGCCTGGAGCCACCTCATCCATTCCAGGGCTGCTGCTTGTGTAGATCACGTGCAGGTGACTAGTGGTGTAGTGAGCTTATAACTGTGGTAGCAATGCTATATCCAAAAGACAGCATTTCACATTGCTCCTCCCTACCCTCTAGTTCATTCTTTCTTCTGCCTCCCTGAACGCTTTTGTTAAATATAGTCATTTCCTACTTTGACTCTGACACCTGAAATGTTCTTAGATACTATCAATCCAGTTATGTCCAGAGATAAGAAGATAAAGCCAGACAGTAGTACCCCAAACACAGCACTGATGTAAGTGATTCATCACATGCTCCTTGTCTATCTGATGGTGTGCTGAGCACTTTGCACGCACCATCACATGTGACATTTTCAACTCTGAGTTGGGTGTTGGTCTCATTTTAGTAGATAAAGAAGACTAAAGGTGAGGAGTGTCTTCTCCTCAAGGGCACAGGACAGAAATGATGAAAGTTCTGATCAAACCAATATCTGTCATAGTTAGACAGCCCATCTCTTAGCACTTGTCTGATATGTTTCATAAATAAGCAATGGATTGGTATTTGAAGCCTATTTTTCCATAGTGAAGCATTTCTGTGGTGGATCTATTTCCTGGCATTTGACATTGGTATATGGAGCCAATCCTGGTGGTGAGAGGTCCTGCTGGTGGACCGACTGTGTACACAAACCTTATCTGTTCTACATGATTTAGGAATAACATGTTTATAACAATATCAATAGCCTTTTGTTTGCATGCCATAAAACCCACCATTTTTCAAAAGCTGCATAGTTTCAAGAGTTCTGTCATATTAAGAACTTCAAGGTGGCTGTCACATGGATGCATGTTATCTGGAACTGTTTACACATAAACATGCACTGAGATTGCAGAGCAGTTCAGTGCAGCCTGAGAAGACAATCAGGAAAGTTTTTCTTTTCTTGCATTACTCAAAAAGTCATTTATTTTTTAATGACAGAGCACTGTGTAGTTTTACAGTCACAGAAAGTAGCATTCAAAAGCAAAGAAGTAACATCAATGGAAGCACAGTCTGCTAATGCAAAATTGATGAGCAAGATGGCAGTCTCCTTTCTAGGCAAATAGTGCTTCGTAATACAGTACTCCCTCTCCATTAAGTCTCATCTCAGGAGCCAGAAAGTATGAGTATTATGAAGGAGGTGTGTGCTCAGTGCTGTGGGAGTGACTACAGAAAATTACTGTGATTGATAGACAAAGGCTAAGCATGGGAATGAATATCTATGCACTAAAAAGAACACATCACTCTTTTAAACTTACTCCATGATTATCTCTTAGGTCAGCAACATTGTTGAAGAGTAACAGGTGTAACTGATATGTATTTAGCAAGATAAAGTAAATAACTCAGTAAAAACAAGATAGATACATAAATGAGAAGGCTGTGAACACCACTCGGAATTTGATGTATATTCAATAATAATCAGGGCCAGCAGCATGCATATGACTCTAGCTTTGCTTGCTGTAGAAATGGTCATTTTAGCACTGGCCTAAACTTCAGATTTCTCCTCCCAGTGTTTAGATCCACATTCTTAATAAATACAGAACTAAATAAACATAAAAGGCCACACTGCACATTCAGACAGAGTGAGATGGACCCTGGAACTGTAAGAAGCCAGAGATGGAGAAGAGTCTGTGGGCTACAATTCTGCATGAGTTGGATACAAGTCAGAAGTGATGATGGGCAAGGAGTTCTGACCTCATTTGAATGCTATCTTTTCTAAACCTTTGTTGAAATGTAACTGCTGTTTTAAGTGCTGAGTTAGGAATCATTAAGGACAGTAGGAATGGTGTTCTCATGAATGGATAATGACATCATCAAATGGGTTCATTAGAAAGGGAAGAATTTTCACCTTCCTTCTCTTGTGTCCCAGACTTCCCGTATGACAGGACTCAGCAAGAAGACCTTGGCAGAAGGCAGTATCTTGATCTTCGATGTTCCAGAATTTTCTGTGAGAAAACAAATTTATTATCTATGTAAATTTCCCAGTGTCCAGCATTCTGTTATAACAGGACAGAGCAGCCTGAGACAAGCACATAGAGAACTGTGATACATGTTCTATACAGACTTGATATATCCTGTATGGATTGCCGTGATGACCACCCAGTCTTCTTCAATAGAGTTCCTTTAATAGACTAGTAGGTTCATAGAGAAAGGTACTAGAAATTGTTAGTACAGGTGCTCAAGAAGCTTTGAGATGCTTTTATCAAGGTTTCACATGGGAATTTAGAAAACAGAAAAATGACATGTATGTGCACATGAAGCAGACAGTTTGTTACAAGGTTGCATGCAGAACAGTTAGCTTTGTGAAATGGAGTCTCTTAGCAGTTGGAGGCAGAGTGGGAGAGGGCATTAGTCAGTTAGAGGATTCCTTGACTAGTCAGGGTCTATACACAGTCAGGTGCTCATTTCTCTTTAATAAAGATGAGTCCATGGATATTTTGCTTATCTTAAAACTAAGTTACTGTATGACCACTGAGTTTAAATGTCCTTGAAGTCTAAGATAAATAATTCACATAAAAACATAATCATGAAAGCTGAAGAGACAGCTCAGTTGGTAAAAAGCACAGGTCCTGAAATTGATCTACATTAACCATAGGAAGAACTGAGTATAGAAACACACAGTTGTAATAACATGGATCCTTGGAGCTCACTGGCTAGCCAGTCTAGCATAGTCATAGAGCTCCAGGCTAGTGAGAGACCCTGTCTCCCAAAATAAGATAGATGGCTTCTGAGAAACGAAATATAAGGCTGACTTCTGATTGCTACACATATGGTCACACAGGTGCATGAACACTTGTACATATACATGCATTCATGTGAACATGCACACAGATTTACACAGACATACACAGACACACACACACACACACACCACAAAAATTAATAAAACTACCACAATCAGTTCTAGGCATAGTTCTGTAAGGCTTTATTGCTCTCAAAACATCCTTTGCTTTCATATACTGATAAACAGAAAATAGTTGTTACCTGAGAAATTATCAGTCTGTTGTTTCAAGCACCTTTGATGCTCTGCAAAGTGATACTCTCAAGACCAAACTTTGATAGGTGCTACTCATAACTATAGAACAATTTCTCTGGCATCAAAGGTGGTATGCTCAAAATTGCCAAAATGGGCACAGGCATGTGTCTCAGTTGGTAGGATGCTTTCCTAGCATTAGGAAGTGCTACAACCCTCTGCCCGTTACTGAGATCTCTTCTACTTCTCAGGGCCAAAGGGATATTTATCTTCAGGTTAGACATCTCAGGACAAGGCACTTTTTCTTCCCTGAGACACAGTATTCTCCCTTTGCAGATCTCTCTGAGATTCTTTGAACTAATGGTGAAGAGACTGCTCTGGAAACACAATGTCTGAAGCCAGTAGAGACAAAAAAAATTGTGGGGCTAAGGTGAAAGATGGCTTGATGGTGTGACAAGAAAGTGACAAGATGTCTGTAGAGATGGAGAAAGAACAAAGAGGATACAATGATTGACCTTGAGATCACAAAGAAAACAGAAGAGGAGAAGGAGCTGAGGCCGGAGAAGATGAAACAGTGTATCAGGACAGAAGTCAAAGCCATTAAAGAAGGCAAGTGAGCAAATGCTGAAGACAATAAACCAGAAGGTCCTTCGGACTCTCCTGGGTCTGATCTTCATGGGAGGACTTAATTACCTTGTCAGATGTCAATTCTAGACAATCAGGTATAGTGAGGTGTACATCAAAGGGAGTGATCGTACTCTATAGCAGAGCACAGTTTAACTTTCAATTGCAGTGTGCCTGTTACATAGTCACAGTATGTGAACAAGCATTTCTCCTACCAACTATTAAATATTTGGCCATGACAGTGTACTTATTGTGACGTACATGCATATTCTCTCCAGTGAGGATTACACTGAGGCTATGAATGTGTTGTGTGGACTTGGTTTGTTGTTTTGTTCTCTGAGACAGGGTCTCCTAGTTTTGAACTCCTGATGCTCCTGCCTCAGCCTCTGTTCTGGGGCCATACATGAGCACATCATACCTTGCTGTTATTTTACAGGACTGGTTACTGAAAATTTCCATGTAGATGAAAGTATGAGTATGGTCCAGGGCTGTCACACACCATCAGAGAACCAAGCTGTTGATTATTTCATTTCAACATGTACTGGGAATTTCCTTGTATCAAAGAATTTCTCATCATGGAATCTTGAAGCAGTGGTGACTTTTTTCAATGTAGGGCTTTCACTAACACAATACAAGATGCCACAGCTCAGAAGTAAGGAGTTTCTTGTGGTATCTGAGGTTATTTTCTACTTCTAGTTACCTGGCATATAAATCTCAGCTTGTAACTAAGTCAATTCTCTTCTTTTTAAATGAATAAAAATTGTGTTAGCACCAGAAGCCTGAAGTGACAGGTGGTTTAATTTGAGGAGTTCCATAGAGCTTCTCTCAGAAGGAAAAACAAAGAAGCTCACGCCATTGATCTGGCTGCACAGCCCTACCACTGTGGCGTTGCCAGCACCATGCATGGCCCTCCATGATGGACTGCAACTTGCAAGTCCCTTTCCTCCCTTCTGGTACTACATCTAGTGGAATTCCTGGTACCAATCAGGGTCTGTTTCCTTTCCTGCCCCAATCTGGCATGCTTCTAACGGGCACACAGAGGCTAAGAGGAGTAGTAATGTCATAACTGTCTCTCCAACTTTTCCTGAGAATACTCTCCCTAGATTCGTTGCCTGTGTGGTTTTTGAAGTTTAGTTTCTTCTCATAGGCAGTCCCTCCAACAGGACAGCATGTGACCATGCTAATGTTCAGGGTCCTGTGCTCAGAACAGTCCTATTTGGTTTCCTGTTCTGCTGCTGTCTTAGGGCCATTCTAAATCACTTTTTGGAATGATCCTTGTTTCTCCATTTTGGTTTCAACCTGGCAAACTGTGTAACAGGTTTAGGCTAGAGGACATTCCCTGGGTCACATAGTCTTGCCCTATGTGCAAAAATAGCACTTACCTCTACCCTGCAGAGAAATGGACCAGGAGTTAATCACAGGCAGGCTAGCTACTTGCCAGGAAGGTGAAAGAGAGTGTTTTATACTCTGAGAACTCTGGTGTGAAGCACCAATCAGGGTCTGTTTTCTTTACAGGATCCTAACAGGATCAAACACTGTTAGTTCCTTTTTCCTGCTCTTAGAAATGGCTGGCAGAAGCAGCTTTAGTAAGGAAGTGTTTATTTTGGGTCATGGTTTGAGGAGGCAGTCTAACATGGTGGCAGGAGCATGAGGCAGCTGGTCACATGGCATCCACAGTCAGGAAGCAGAGGGAGATGAACGCTGGTGCATGCTCACTTTCTGCTCTCTATGCAGTCTGGGGCTCCAAACTGTGTGGAATGGTCTCTTGGATGAGTCCAGATCCTTTTCACATGACAGTGAATGTAACCCGGTACTTGTGAGGAGGTTTCATTGGTCAGAGAAAGCACTGAGAAAAGTCAGAATGAATATGGAAGTGTCTTCTTTCTCTACTTTGAGTTACATATTTGGATTCTCAAAATATACATATCCTTCTACACAAACCAAATAATACAGCTGCCAAAGGACCAAGATATTTTGGGACACATTTGTTTTTCTTACATTTTGTTGATGTCTAAACACAGTCCTTTTGAAGTGAGCATTTGCTAGCTGAAGGTAATTTATTCACAGCTTTACACTGACTGTCTTCATGGTGTTTATGACATAGGATGCAAAAGCCTGATTTCCAAAATCTAACACAAAGTTCAAGGCCCTGCAGTGTCCCCGAGATGGTGGGGGGAGACCAGGTGGGAGGCTGAGAGAGACCAGACATTTAATAAACCTGTACTGTGTTTGCTCCTAGCCAGTACACCCTCCTAAGAAGTTTCTCACTGACACAGATTTACAAAGAATGGGAATTTGTGTTTACAGAGTCTGTGACGCCTAACACAGCCCACAATTTGGGAGTTCACATGAAAGTCTATACCTAGGGATAGTCAAGAAGGGATAGGGCTCAAAATAAGACTCTTGGACTGATTTACACAGATGATATAGGTCATGTTGACATTTAAAGCAATGATATTCTGAAATAAAGAAAAAGATGCCTTTAGTCTGGAAAAGTTTTCAAAGACTTTGAATAGCAACAAAAAGGCATTGAGATAACGGTGCACTAGGGGCCTCCTCATGGCATATTTGAGGCCTCCTTGCATCTGAATGGCAGTGTTTTCTAAGAGACTCACAGGGAGAGAGGAGTGTGGTTTTACTGCCCCGAAACCTGAGCTAACACTGATCACCTTGACAATGGACCTGTGCATGAATGAAAAGAAGAAAAAACCGGTGAAAGATTTTGCTTTTATTTTTTTCTTTTAATTTTTTTTTTTTTTTTTCAGACTGAAGCGCTAAGAGGACATTACCTGGGGAAGTGTATTCTGGGATACCATGCCCTAAGTCAGAGCAAAACAGCCAAATACCTTGTTATTGTAATTTACAATTGTTTGAGCATGAGTCCATAAACTAAGACATTTGTATAAATGCTGAAAATTTTAATTAAATGGCATGAAACCTGCTGCAATGTATCTGTTACCATTTTCCTGTCCCGTGTTGTCATTAGTAATTAAAATCTATTAAATTCCCATGTGAGGGTTGAGTCCTTTTAGGAGAAAAATAAAAATATTTCTAGATATAGTGCTTAATTGGAAGAAAAAAGCAGTTTTCTTCAGGGAAAGAAGACAATTTGGAATCAAGTGAGAGCCAGAGAGTGGATATTAGCATAAAATTCAGAGAAACACTGAATGGTGGCTGGAGTCAACTCCTTAAAATCCCCACCACCACCTCACAAATCATTTCTAATTTAAAAGGGGGAGTGAAGTTTTACTTTGGAATCCTGACAAACCAACAGGAGGCTGGAAACCAGTTTGGAAAATGGAGTGAAAGTTAGTTGTGTTGCTAGGCAACAGATTTCTGAGCGAGCTCTCCTTTCTTAAGGACTGGTGTGATCTGTTGGTTCTGCAAATAGTCACTATTTATTTACTGATTCCTTGTGAATCAAAGTGACTCTTCTCAGAATGAGACTTTCGAAGACAGAGGGAGCAAAATGAAGCCAATAGAACCTGGTTAGCAAGTCAAAACTTCAATGCATAATAAGTATTTTACCATGTTAAGAAAAATGGCTGCCGAATGTCATTTGAACAGAAGTGCATTCCATATTCCGATATTATTCTTAATTAGAAATTCCTTTCGTAGAGAGCTTTGGGTGACCAATAAAAATTTATTGGAACAGTGAAAATGTCTCACGGAAGACAAATGGCTTTGAAGCTGACTAAAGACAGCAAAAGGTTACCCCAGGTTAAAGGACATGATGTATGTAAGGTCATGCCCCGTGTTAAAGATCATGGTGTGTGCGCAAGGACACACCCCATGTTAAAGGATGTACGTGAGGCTGTGCCCCACAGGAGTTTGTCCATTCCTTCGCACTCACAAAGTGGGGGGCTTTCTGTTTTGGGGTTCAGGTTTCAACTCTCCAATGAAGGGGCAAGATGGGCAAGATAAGACTCTAGGCTATGGCCAGAGAGAAGCTGGCTAGCTCCTCAGCCCTCTTTCCGGAGAATTAGAGTTGGAGGTAGTGAAGGAATACATTTCTACTCCTTGAGAGAAAGGGGAGGATTTGATTAATGCACGCGAGGGAGAGAACTGGTTTTGAGAAAGGAATCTTTGATCAATGGGATGAAGGAGACGCTTCCAGCCCACCCCCTATCCCAGCCTCTTTGAAGGAATAAAAGGAAGCAAAATCCAGGGCACAGCTGTTGTTATTTAAAAACAAAAGCGAAGAGGAGGAAGAAAAGGACCAGAAAAGCTGCGAATACCTTCTCAAGGGGTTGTGTGGAAAGAGAGAGAGTGGAATTGCCAGAGCATCCTCAGAGCTGGAGGACAGAGGCGGCTGTCTGGGGTGCCTTCAGCTCTGGAGAGGTGGAGGAGGCTGTGCCACAGAGCTGGGCATGTGTCTGGGGGATGGAGGTGGAGATGCGAGTGTCAGATATGAGTATGGAGAACCGCTTTTGTCACAGGCTTGCTGTGTATAGGCTCTCCCCTCCATGTTCCTGCTATTAACTCTTTTTAAAGCTTTAATTACAAAATGTGAACTCAATAAATTATGTCATAGCTATGTCATCATGGCTAGATGTTCTTGACATCTATTTTTAAATTTAAATTAGCATACAGAGCATTCATTATGACATTTTCATACATAATTTGGGTTCACTTTTCTCATCCCACTTCTCTCCTGTCCCTCCATGTCCTGGTACATCACACACTCTCCAGGGTCTCTTTCCACTTTCACTCATATGTGCTCTTACCTGCCCTCATTCCCACAATCCTGTGGTCCTTCTTGGGTTCTCTTTCCCAGCGTTACAACCTATACCCACACTCACCACCACCTAGATACACACAGGATCCACATATGAGAGAGAACCTGTGATGCTTAAATTTTTGAGTCTTGGAAATTTGCTTCATATCATATTTTGTGGATTCATATTTTTTGTAAGTTTCATTTTTTTACAGCTGAATAAAATTCCACTGTGCATGTACGCCGTCTTTTCATCATCTATTCCTCAGCTGATGGACACCTGTGCTGGTTCTATTTCCTGGTTATTGTGAACGGTATAGCAATAAGCATGAATGTACAAGTATCTCTGTGCTAGAGTGTAGAGATCCTTAGGCATATGCCTGCGAGTGAAGAGTTGGGTCCTATGGCACTTCTGTTTTTGTTTTTCTGAGGAATCTCCATACTGATTTCCATAGTGGCTATACTGGCTTATACTTCCACCAGCAGTGAGCAAGGATTCCACTTTCCCACATTCTTGCCAGCATCTGTTATCATGTTTCCTGATGACATGGGCTCTCTATTACAAACAGAACAATTTCCCTAGAAATTCATAATGTATGAAGCTGCAGAGAGAAAAGTGGAGATTCTCTGTCTCCATTCAAAGGGCTGTCAGGCAGATGTGCTCAAGAGAGCGAGCACCTCATTCCACAGGTCGGGCATAGCATCATCCCAACTGCAAAATGAGGGCAGACTCTGTTTCTCCTGCCTGCTTCCCCTTGGTCTTTCTGTTCGGGGTGTTAATGTGAGCGACCAGGTGTCCTACTTCTCCTTCTGAGTCTCTGAAGCATGGTGCAGGTGGGAAGGACATTCTGCCATTTCTCTAAAACCAACCAAGGCATTAAGCACAGGGATGCCTAGTGCTTAACAGATCACTGGTGCTTTCTCTTGGGCTTGTGTTGTGTGTATTCATCAGTGTGTTCATGTGTATGTGTGTGTGAGTATATATGTGAGTGTGTTCATTCATGTGTGCGAGTGGGCACATATGTCTTAGTTAGGATTTCTATTGCTGTGATAAACACCATGACCAAAGTAACTTGGGTAGGAGAGGGTTTATTCGCTTTACACTTCCACATTATAGATCATCACCAAAGAAAGTCAAGACAGGAACTCAACTAGGGCAGGCACCTGGAGGTAGGAGCTGATACAGAGGCCATGAGAAATGTTGTTTACTGGCTTGCTCCCCATAAACTTGATTTTTTTTTTTATAGAGTCAGGATCACCATCCTAAGTTGGCCCCACCCACAATAGGCTGGACCCTCTCAAATCAAATACTAATTTAGAAAATCCCCTGCAGGCTTGTCTTATGGGGAAGTTTTCCTAATTGAGATTCCCTCCTCCTGGATGACTTTAGCTTTTTATCAAGTTGACATAAAACTAGCTAGAACAGTGTGTGAATATGAGTGTTCAAGTATGTGAGTGTATATGTTAGTGTATGTTCATACGTGAGTGTGTATGGACAAATGTGAATATTCACATGGTGTATGAGTGTGTATGTTCATGTATGAGTGTTCATGTGAGTGCATCTTCATGTGTCTGAGTGTGCATGTGGTAAATGTTTTATGTAAAATGTGTATAACCCTGCTATGTGGGTGTGTGTTCATGTGTGTGATTGTATATGTGAACATGTATATGACTACATGTTTATTAACGTGTGTTCCTATTTGTATGTTTCTGTCTGCCTGTGTACATGGGAAGCCAGAGGTCAATCCTAAGTGTCCTTCTTTGGGTGCTGCCCACCTTGATTTGGGGGACAGGTTTCCTTACTGGCCTAAAACTCACCAACTATGTTAGCCTCGCATGCTAACAAGCTTTTAAAGAACCCCTGTCTCTGCCTCCTCACTGTTAGTCCATGTGCCACCACGAATAGCTTTTTAACATGGTTCTGGGGTTGCACTCAGCTTCTCCAGAATGAAGCAAGCGCATTACAGGCTGTACTAGCTTTCCATCTTTTTATGCTTTTTTCTTCTGTCCTGAATATTGTGACCTCAAGTTGTCAAGCGTTTAATGAACTTCAAAGTTCTCCAGTTTCATTGTATGATATTTGGAATTCCCTTTCTGCTCTACCACTTAGATGGAAGGGGTATGTTCGCATGGCTGCACACCTGTCTAGTGAAATTTGTAAGTGGGACTGTCACATTGGAAGGCTCTTGGTGATAAGGACTTGCCATTGCTAATTGCCGCTTGTCCTTCTGGGATTTGAACTACAGCTTCTTAGAATGCATCTAAGTACCTGGAAGGCTGTACTTGCCATAAGGATGCGGGTCACAGCTGCCAGTCAGAGCCATCTGCAGGGTAGGAATGAGGAGTGTAGGAAGGGTAGCCGCCCTGATTAGCATCCCTGTGACTCTCAATTCAGAAGTGCTCCCTAGCCTGATTCCAAGACTGTCCCTGGGGTCCAGAGAACTTCTTTGACGTAGAAGCTGCAGACAGAGTCCAGATTCCACAGTAAATCCCACCGGCAGCACTGGGGCTCAGTTCTGTTGACTCTTAGCTGGGACTCCTGGCCAAGCTGGCCAGCTTTTCCCTCAGGACCTATTGGCTGGCTTCATATGGTTTTCTACTCTGCTTTGTGGGGCATCACCTGTCAGGACACTGCTGTGAAAGCATCAATCACCCAGGGCCCTCAGCTCTTTATCTCCACTGAGCATCTCTGGCTGCAAGGACCTCTAGTTCATAACCAGATGTATCGATCAGAGCTGTCTAGGGGCTGGTCCTAATGGATACACTGAATAGAGTTAGCCATTAAGCATGGAGCTAAATAGTTCATTTTCTTCCACGAGGCAGAATAAGATCGCTCCAAGGAACATTTGGTATTGAAATCACAGTAGCTAAAATGCCACAGAACTTAAAAAAAATTAAGTTTTCAGAATTGATTATAATATTTCTAAAGAGATTCTTTACCTTTTCACAAAATCAAACTTTGCACTTGGACTTGTCAAGCACCGGCTTTTAGAGAAACCTGTTTTTATGGCTTTGTCTGATTAATGGAAAGAGTCCCTTTCTTTCTTCACTGGAGTAAAAACCAGGCTGTCTCACAGTGCCCTTCGAAACAGAAATCAAGAGATGATTTGAACAGAATATTAACACTGCTCTTTTAGACTTCTGGGTTTTCTCCTATTTTAATAAACTAATTTAAAGCTGATCTCTCTAAAATGCAATCTCCATTTGTGGAACCGTGAGTGTTTATCACAGGGTTCGATGGTGATCTTCTGACACGTCTTATTCAGACAGAGCAGGAGAAGGCAGGCAAGCGACCATATTCCTTTGTGCACTGTGTGTGCCTGAATGAGCCAGATGGATGCGTGATTAGATGAATTTGGGCTTCTCAGTCATTTTATTGCAGCTATTGTTACACTTTAGAATTCATGGGGCCTAATTTTTAATTCAAGAACAGAGCGGATCTCATCTGTGGGATGGTTTTTTTAGTTTCCAGTGATAAGGTCTTTTAGAATAAGGCCGTGATCTAAGAATACGGCTCGGCTTCTTTTACTATGCATTGATTTGATTTAACCCCACCCTTCAGGAAATCTTAACACTTCTGTTAATTAGGGTGTTTCCCAGCAGTTCTGAGATCCTGAAGCTCAGCAGGCATCAGAATTACTTTAATACCTGCACCTTTGAGATCCCCGTGAGCTGAACTGCTGATCGGCGTCAGTTCACTCCACCAAGACACAGTTCCTTGCTGTCATTCCCCACTCTCCCGTACAAGAGCCTGTGGGCTTATTTCTTCTCGTCGTTCCGTTTTCTCACAGTACTTTAATACTTCTCACACCCTACAAAAATCCCCTGCACACTTTGTTGTATGAGCTCTGCACTATGGCTTCCAGGTAGCAGATTTTCAACCTCAGCTCTACATAGCTGAGTTTGGGTACAAAAGAGAGAGCATGCCGATTAACGGGAACAGAGGAAGAGAAGGAAGGACCAGAGAGCAGGAGGAATAGTGATGTCTGATATGAGCCTAGGAGGGAATTTCTCAATGGCATAGCCACCATAAGCTGCCTAGGCTCTCATAAGTAACCCCTCACACACACTACCATAAACAGCCCCAATTCAGCTTACTGAACTACACACACACACAAAGACATGGAAACTGAAAGCAGACTAGCTGGGAAGAGGAAGAGGTTCAATCGGAACAGAAGAGTGATAAGAGGGTAGTGAGCATAAATGTGGTTGGAATACATGATATACTTGCAAGACCTCAAGGGCCAACAAGACAGCTAAATGGAAAAAAATGCATGCCACCAAACCCGATAACTGATACACATACAGTACATACATGTACACGTACTGCGCAGCACACGATACTACACATACAGAGAGAGAGAGAGAGAGAGAGAGAGAGAGAGAGAGAGAGAGAGAGAGAGAGAGAGAGAAGAGGAGGAGTAGGGGGAGAAGCAGTTGTGTTTAAGCTAAGGGGGAAAATAAGGTTTCTGAGGTTCCAGATTGCTCTAAAGATCTTACTGTGACTCACAGAATTAGCCCAACCAGCTTTAGCTGACCAACACCCTCACCTAACAATGTGGGGATTATGAAAAAATTGTCTACTGAAAGCTGAGTGTGACTGGTGGCCCAAGGCTAGACAGCCAGTTAGGAAGGGATTTAGGAACTGAACAAAAGGAGGTTGGACCTGGCAGCCATGGTCACCATCATATGTGTTGTGCATTTACATTAAAGACATTGATTTTTCCCTCACAGCTCTCTTTCCCCGGGTCCATCCCCTGGAAATCCCCAGTGCTTATTTCTTGCATCAGTGTTTTCCAAATTATCCTTTTGGAATCCTTGGTTGCTATTGTCTCATTTTTGTATTTCAAGAACTCCTAGGAATAGCACCTAAAATGTAGATTTGAGCGGGGGATGTTGTTCAAAATGGTTTAAAAATGACCTAAATTTCATCCTCAGCATCACAGAAACTGAGTGTGATACCACACCTTTATAATCCAAACACTCTGGAGGTAGATGCAGGAAGATGAGAAGGTCAAGTCATCTTTGGCTACATCAATTGTCATCCTACAATACATGTCTCAAAAAAGAAAAGAAATACAGATTTCCATTCTTAATAGCCAAGAAAGGAAGATTTGGATGTTCTAAAAGGGCTCCTGAGATCTAGCAGCACTGTTGGTCACTGGGTATTGTCCTTCTAGCCTCTCTGACACTTGCTCTTGGTTGTTCCTTCCATTGGAGAAGCCCTGCACATTGTTTGCCTGTATCACTAGGCTTTTCTGCTGAAGACCCCATAATGATTCTTTAATCTTGACAGTCAAAAAACAAAAACAAAAAACCACTCACTAGCTATACTCCCTGATGTCATGGTGTTTCTTTTGGAGAACATCTTAATAATCATCTTCTGATTAACAAATCACCCATGCGCCTAAGTACAGAAGCAAGAACTTTATGTATACATTATTCTTATGCTATTTTATTTGCACCTTTTTAAATTAGGCTAATTACTAAAATATGTGCGATGCAATGATATTTTAAGAAGGAGGAATGATTTACAAAGGGAAAACTTGGACTAGCAAAGCATTATAGGGCTGGGGGATTGCTCAGTGGTAGCATTGCTTAACATATATAGAACCTTGGATTGAGTCTTCAAAATCAAAGTATGTGCACACACACACACACACACACACACACACACACACACACACACACAAGATCCAGATGGGTTTTATTTATATCAAAAGTGTGCTGTGCAATACAATATACATTGCTAGAATTAAACAGAGAAGCCTATGCAATTCCTTCTTCAACTTTCAAAAACCTTTTATTCCTAAGCCCTTGACTCCTTTTGCATTGTATCCTGTGAACTTCCTAGCAATTTAAGCAAACAAGCAAAGTGATCTGTGCCATGAGTCTTTATGATAAAGCACTGCCCAAGAGATTGACTAAGGCCCAAGAAGAAGCTCTGAAGGGAATTTCACAGTGACCAATCAAAGAACTCATCTGCTGTCACTTAGGCCCCTTTCTAGAACTCCTCAGGACAGTGGCAAAGCCAATGAAACAAATGTAAGCCAGGGAAAAGTCAGTTCTCCAGGGGCCACAGATACATGTAAGGAATGTAGATTATAGGACAGGCATCAGTAAACCATGGTCTGTTGGTTAAATGCAAATGTTTTAGTATTTGCAACTGAAGCATAGAGGGGAAAAAACTACTTGTGACATGTAAAAATTATACAAAATTTAAATTTCAGTGTCCATTAATTTCATCATATTTATTTTCACATTACTTAAAGCTTTTTGGACTGTGTCAGCAAATTAGGCCAAGTGACAGAAACCATATGTTCCATAAAGCCCAAGTCTAGATTCTTTGGTTCTTACAGCCCAAGCTTTCACCTAATTCTGATTAGTGAGACGAGATGGGCTCTTAGCTGACCTTTGCTTGAGAAACAGTGGTAATATGTCACTTGTCAAAGGTGAAGATCCCCGACAAATGTGTCAGAGATCAGGTGTTATTTCTTTCTCTATTAATGTAGCAACCTGTTTTGAAACAGGGCACTCCTTCATGCCAGAGCATGGAGAGCTTTGTGTGTTCTATGTGTATGATACCTGTGGGCACACATACTCAGGGAAAGAATCAAGCTGTTGTACCAGCAGGATCAGTCATCAGACATTGTTGTCTGTCTGCTACTTCATATCTATTTTCTTTGTTGCCAACTGGTTCTGATGGACAGATGAGGAGCAAGCATCAGAAGTTTAAGGACAATATATGTGGAAAAGCAAACTACATTGCTTGTACCTTTTTCTAGGAATGGTTGTGTTTGATGTGGTTGGATTTTGCTTATGGAATATTTCGCCCACTTAAAAAGTGCATTGCTTTCTGGAAGCATCTGGAGAAACTATTGATCCCATTCTTATGTATCTGAGGTCTGGAATTTCACAAGACAGGAGAGTGGTAGAATGATTCCATTAGCAACAAGCATCATTTTAAATGCCTTTCGATAACAAACTCCACACAGTTTGGTGTCTGCGAATGTGTGTTCCTTTACATGCACTCTGTAAGCATCACTAACAAGGCTATTTGGGTTCACTGGAGTAAGCAGATAGTATTCTCCCAAGCATAGGTGTCAGTGTGACAACAAAAATCTTAAACTGTTCCTTAAGATTTTTTTTTTTTAAATATTTCAGAAAGTTGGATATGGTAGTCACTCCCTAAGGTTCTGAAAGTCCAGAGAAGGCTGTCCTGGTTTTGGCTGTCAATCTGTGTTTGAAGATGTCACTGATAATTCATAGCAAGGAAATGCCTGCCTGCCTTATGGACCCCTGGTGCTAATGGGATCCTCTGATTTCTGTAAAGTCCTTGCCTGTCATCAGCTCAGCAGTAAGTGACACTGAAGCTCTGATGACCTAGTAGTAACTTAAAAATAGCCCATCTGCCATTTTTCTGGTTTAGTACCAGGCAACAGTTTTGAGTTTTTAAAGGTGTAATTCGATTCTTTTATGGTCTCCATATAAACTTGCACTGGGAAAGCAAGCTTCTTTAAGAATGAAGCCAATTTCCACGCTGGAAGACATCCTATTCTTCTAGAAAAGCCAGTTAGAATTTAACTACTCTAGAGGTGGACCTGGTCCAGAAGCTTCAAGCCAAACAATTCTAGGACTTTTGTTCCCTGAGAAGTGACTTGTTTTATCCCTGCTATAGAAAACGCCATTTCTGGATTAAAGAGCCCACTTCCTGAATGGGAAACCCATCTCTATAGTGAGAATCCCATCTTTGGAATGAGGAGCCCATCTCTGGAATGGGGGAACCCTTTTCTAGAAGCCAAATTAGAAATATACAGCAGAGATCCAATTGCCAGTTGCCCAGGGCTTTGGCTGCTGCCTACAGCACTGTTTTCCTTGGGTCTGTTTTCTAAGTTGCTTTAGCTTGGGAGCTTGGTATTTGCTCTCACAGTGGGAGATCCTGTGGTCTTGGAGGAGAGGCTGGCCCTGTGACAGAGCCCCGACCTCTGGGAAATAAATTTGAATATGCTCCAGTATGTGTTGCATTGCCATTCACTGATTGCAGGAGGGAAGTGACCAGTGTCCTTCCTTACCATACAACACATCATACCTAGAACCATTGCAATGAAGAGATTTAGGCTGCTCATCTGAGTCAGTCTACACACCCAAGTGGGTTCAAGAGACTGAGGAAGCAGCTAGGATCTTTGTCTGAATATTCTTGTGCTCACTATGTCAGGAATACTTTGTTACATACACATACTTAGCTACATGTACAGAGCAGAGAAAGTTATTCTAAAATCACAACCCCTCACTGATGTCAAGGAGAACCTAGGAGTTATGACAAACTGTGCCATGACTGTTTAGTGGTATTGATGAAGAGCTTGAGTTGCAGAAGCAAAATTCAGTGACATCTTAGCACATCTCTGCTCTAACTGGCTGTTTACCATTCTATTCCCATGGACCAAAGTCCAACGACCAGCACTGGGATGACTTTATGAATGCAGCTCTTGGCTGCATACAGTAATTTTTATCCATGAACCAAAGCAGAGAACAAGGGCTATTAGGTCTTGAAGGCTAGCCTGCTGCTTCTCTGATCCTGGACTCTGTTTCTTCTGAGAATGCCTTCTGGATGCCCAGAACTAGTTCAGATTGAAATAATGCCAGCAACCTGCTTCTTCCTCCAGAAATTAGTAGCATATTCTCATCTTGATTCTTTAAAAAACATTCTAGATTTCTTCCATCCTCCCTGAGAATTTTTGAGGGCTTCCTAGACCTTTGCTTCTTAGACATCATTTTACTAAACTTTGCTTAAGGTTTCTCTGTCTGCTCCACAGTTTGTGTTTGGTTTCTACATACCTTTACCTTCATTATTTTTCCCAGACTCCTCACTGGCAGATAATATTGATTGTGGGAGAAAGGTATAATGGGATTCAGAAGAGTCCCTCATGGTACATTCTTTCGCTCTGAGTGGATATTGAGGAGGGCCATGAGGGGAAGAAGAGTTCCTAGCAGATGAGGATGCTGCCTTCCTAAGACTAGAGATAGCTCTGTGGAACAGAAAATAGATGGGATCCTCAACTTGAACTTATTTCCTTTGGGGTGGCAACTTTCCTCATTTCCATAGCCACATTTCTTTCTCATCACCATCAATCCTCTTATCAGGACTGGAAGACACCATTAAAATCATCTCTCTTGGTTTTTACAAGTTTGAAAAGATAATCCTAGTCCTAAAGAGACTGTTTTCCTTAATCTTCAGGGGACCTGGGGCCAGATGCTTTTTCTAGGGCCCTAGACTAAGACTGTTCTCCAGTGGACAGTAAGAGAAGGCTATGGGATTCAGAAAATGGCAAATCCTCCTGAGGCAGCTGCTTTCACAAGTGAGCAGACAGAAAGGTGTGCTCAGTGTGCCAAATGGCAAAAAGAGCTTGCAGCACGAGAGAAGAAATGAAAGATAAACCTTCAATTAGTTTTCCTTTTCTGGAGGAAAATGGAAATTAACATAGCATGCAACACCAAATTAAGTGATTTGACTTGGAAGGCGCAGTCATTAGTAACTTCTGGGTTGTCTTTGCTTCGTAATTTATGCTATTCATTTCTCACTTTATAAGTACTGAAAAGTAAAGTTTGGGACTGGTAAGGTTGCTCAGGGGGCAAGAGCACACACTACCAAGCCAGGTTCAATCCCTAGAGCCTGTCCACATGCTGGAAGGAGAGAACAGAATTCCACAGACTGTCCCTGCTTTCCACACTGGTGCCAAGGTGTGCATACACACATACCAGTACCATGCTGTGCACACACACACCAGCACCATGCTGTGCACACACACACACACACACACACACACACACCAGTGCCATGATGTGCACATACAAACACACACACATGCATGCATATGAATTATATGAAAAATATAATTAAACCACCTAGGTAACATTCTTTGGTTGTGAATTTCTAGGCCTATGTTACCAGTTCTAATTTACTGTTGAGCTATCCTGTGAAATATTGCTGAATCACTGTCATTTATTTGCCGTGTATGTGAGAAGAGATTGTTTTAAAATTTGATATCTATGCAAAGAGACTCTTCTCTACCATTTGTGGCTTTATTGGCAGTTAATTAAAAACATAGTGATGATTAACCCTAGGCTATAACCCACTAGAAATAGTGAGTCAAGTAGAGGTAAGAAAGTACACATTATCCATTTTGTCCCTTGAATGCCTTAATATAGAAAAGCCTACTTAATTTTCTTTATTTTTTAGGAACTAAGAAATAATTCATAGAAATAAGAAACAGATTCAAGAAATGCTAGTTTATTCATTCTAAGTCAAGATGCTTCTCAAGTGACTTCGTTTTCTCAGTGGCTTCTGTCTAGAAATGTAAATTATAAAGAAAGCCAATTGAAGCATCTATCTAGAAATGTTCTAGACTCATAGAGGAATGATGCAGGGTTTGAATGGCATGGTGACTTCAGCTGAGTCTAGCAAGTTCTGTCTAGCTATTTGTATGATTGGATGTGGTGCAGATATATGTGGCTGGTCTTCACATGCCTGCTTGCCTAGACAGATGTGTGTATCCTAAGTTCTCTTTGCTTGGGTCACACCCAGGAGGCACAGTATGGCATGTACCATTTGATTCAATAACATCCCTCCTTTAGAAATCTTGGTTATGGTTTGGATCACGACTCTGTCACTGATCGACCCTAAGATATATCTAAGTATGTGAAGGGACTGTTGTTCCTCTTTCCACACACATGCATATGTACCTGTATGCGTATGAACACACACACACACACACACACACACACACACACACACACACACACACACACAAAAGCAAAGATCTCTTAGCACTCCACAGTGGGCAGACTCATTATGCCATAAATCCTCTGGGCTAACCTTGCTTCACGACACAGTACTTATGGCAAACATGGGAACCAACAGATGCACACAATACTTATGTTGCTGACTGTGCTGGGGGGAATAAAAACCCTTTGCCTCTTATCTAGAATTCCAGTGTTTCCTACCAAAATTCATCCACTGCTTTCTATGTCAAAAGATGCTCAGGATGGTGAATGACCAGTAGGTAAGGGTGCCTGGTACCTCCTGGAAACCTGAACTGGTTCCCTGGGACCCAGATGGTGGAAGGATAAAAGTGACTCCCATAATCTCCACATGTGTGCTACGTATGCCCGAGTTTCCCCCTTCTACATATGCACATAAAATAGAAAAGCAAAATATGAAGAAAAGGAAGATACTCAGCAAGAGGCAGTCTTAGATCAGTTTTAACAATATTCATTCTCTCTCTCTCCCTTTATTCATGTGTGTGTGTGTGTGTGTGTGTGTGTGTGTGTGTGTGTGTGTGTGTGTGCAGGCCAGAGGACAATTCCTGATATTGTTCCTCAGGCAAATCCCGCCTTGTTTTCAGACAAGGCTCTCTCACTGGCCTGAAGCTCACCCAGAAGCTAGACTAACTGACCAGTGTGGGGAAGTAGACTAGGGATTTACTTCTCCATCTCTTTGACATGTGTTGATTGAACCCATACTAGTATCACCAATATTTTATTGAACCATCTTCACAGACACTGGCAGGTTCTTGATATGGTGAAGATTCATGTTTGCTGAGTCCTCTCTTACTTTTAAAGATGGAGCAGAGGCCTGTGAACAGTGAACTTAACACGAGACATTTCTGTATGCCATGGACATCATCTGGAGTGTGCCATTTTTGGCTATAAGGGATTTTTTTTTATATTCATTTGGTCTTAATTCCTACATGCTTATACACAGTTTCTAAAACCTGTGGAATCCCAAATGTGTAACTATCTATGTGTATACTATGAGATATTCAGTGCTTTCAGGAGTTACCTTGTGATTAGAGGATTGGAATGTCCAGTCTCCTTCCTGCTAGCCCTAGTCTCCATATGCCACCAACCAAGTAGCACCGTATATTGAATTGACTGCCAGTGGCCAATAAGTTAATCAATAACAATGGAGCCTCCTCAACATGCAAAATGAAGGGCTTATAGAGCATCTTGGTTGTTGAACCTATAGGGTGTTGGAAGGGTAGTGGCTTGAAGAGGGCATGTATATCTGGCACTCACTTTTTATACTTTTCTCTGATAAGTGAATGTGAGATGTCTCTTAAATTTGGGTATTTTTTAAGTTAATTTTAAGAGGTAGGACCTTGTGGGAGACCGTAGGTCACTGAATGGTGCTTTCACAGTGGATTATGGGACTTCAGTCTCTTCTTCATTCTCTTTTCCTTCCCAGCTATTATACAAATGATTTTACTCCACCCTGTGCTCCATTCGTGAAGCACTGTCTCCCTC
Source organism: Sigmodon hispidus (assembly GCA_004025045.1). Taxonomy (NCBI): domain Eukaryota; kingdom Metazoa; phylum Chordata; class Mammalia; order Rodentia; family Cricetidae; genus Sigmodon; species Sigmodon hispidus. The sequence goes on from PVIH01005388.1 coordinate 45,612, forward strand.
AATTCCACCGAACCAACTGATGATGGATTGAACTCTCTAGCATCGTGAGCCTTAAAAACCTCAAAGTTGATCACCTCAGCTGCGTGTGCTGGAAAGCTGACACTCCTGGCTTAGGCATGGTTCATTTGTATTTTCTATGTGTCCTTTGTTGTACTCTGTGCAATTGGCCAGCATGAAGAAAACAATGCTGTAGACCACACAAGTGACCACTAAGTCTCTTTTCTCATATTTGATTGCCTAGTAGACAAGTCTTAGATGTATACCTGGCACTTAGGAAGGTTTTGAAGAGACTGCTTCTAATACCATACATCACAAAGTTTTTCCAAGTTGAATAACAGGAAGTAATACAAATATCTGATGCCCAGTGGAGGAGACAGAAACAATATTAATTAGTGTCAGAAGAGATACTTCAGTTCAGGAGTCTGTCCAATAGCTTGGTGAAGGCACAGAATGGACTTGGGTGAACATGGAATATGATGGAATCTCATCTACTGTGTTGGACTCCAGCGCCAGAGGAGTTGGAAGTGGAAGTAGCAACTCAGCTGTGAACTTGGGGATAACTCAGGCCTGGCCCATCTCCTATGTCACCCTTCTGAGTGTGACAAGGAGGGAATTACACACTAGGAGACAATAATGAGGAATATTCAAATGAAGAGAGACAGAGAGGTGAGTTGAATTAGCTTGAGGTCTGTGGGCTGGGTGGGACTGTAGAGCTTGGAGAGAGGGAGGCAGGAAGAACAGGCAGCTGCTCCTTGGCAGGAAATGAACTTTCAAAATCTTCATTATTTTGGGGTTTTCTTTTCTTCTCCCCGAGACTTTGCTGTCTCACTTTGGCATCCATTCTTTCAGTCCCTTAAAGTGAGGCCACCTGTGAGTGCTGAGAACATGTGCTTTGAATCTTCCCAGAAGTTCTGCTTAGAATCAAGAAAACTTCACCAGAGTCGAGTCTTCCTGAGAACCTCCAGATACTTGAAGAACATGACCACAAAGGCACTTGTTTGGATGAGACGTGACCTTGCTCAAGGACGATTCAAAGCCAGGATTATTTGATACTCCAACATGCTCCATCTTCAATGTAGTAATTCACTTCTTTAACCGAAGGCTACTATCTTCTAGAGGGTCTTTTTTTCCTCAGCTAGTGCATACTTGTATCTAAATTATGCTCCTGTCTGGCCTTGGTAAACTGGTTAGTGAGAAAAGGCCCTTCTGCTTTCTGCATGTTGATGACCAAGAAGGAACCATCAACATTCACACACACATTCGTAGTGAGTGGCTTCACAAAGCAAACTCCAGATCTGGAAGCTTGCCATGGGGACATGGTGACTCCAGATGTGCACATTGCCACTGGCCAGGCTTAGCAAAGCCGTCTGAGTCAGAGGAATAAGAGATACCTTACATCTTCTTGGTACCCCATTGTCTAGTTAAGTTCCATACCTTGATTGCCCAGGCTCATTCCCACTTTGAAAAATCCAGACAGTATGAATGACAATTGACAAAGTTTATAATTGTCAAAAACAGTAATAGCAACAAAACCAATAAAAAGCAAAGCCAGTTTGAGCCCCAGAAAGCAGGCATAGTAGGGTGCTTTATGTCTGATTCTAAGACATACTTCCAGAAAGCCCAAAGGCCTGAAAGCTGAATGTGATCAAAGTTCCTGATATTTACAGACCAAAACAGTGACCATCAGCTAAGGCTGGAAAACACCTATAGGGGAACTTGTGGTAGCCCAGATGTCCTTTCTTTGGGCTTCTCCTATACGACACTCTTATGGTCTAATAGATTTGTATCCTGTGCTATCACATAAATGCACAGCTTCCAGTTGCATGTGTAAGTGGTCCTGCATGCAAGTATGTGTGTGTGAAGGCCAGAGGACAGTCTCAGACGTTATCCTTCAGGGGACATCTATGTTATTGTTTTTAAAATGTAAGATTTATTTTTACTTTATGCTTATGATTATTGCTTACTTGTATGCATGAGTACTACTTCTACTTCTAATGACAACAGAGGCTGGAAGAGACCATCAGTACCCCTGAGACTAGAGTACAGACTGTTGTGAACTGCCATGGAGTGCTGAGAATCAAGCCTGAGTCCTTTGTAAGAGCTCTTAACCACTGAGCCATCTATCCAGCACCCCATCCTGTCTTTAATTAGCCTAAAGCTTGCTGGTTAGGGCTAGGCAGGCTGACCAGTGAGTTCCAGGAATCTTCCTGTCTCTATATCTCCAGCACTGGAACTAAGTATACCTTTCATTATGCCTAGCTTTTTCTACTATGGTTCTGGGTATTAAACTCAGGGTCTCATGATTGCAAGGCAATCACTTCATAAACTGAGCTGTCAGTCCAATCCATTCTGGTGAGTTTTGATATGTATTTAAAATTCATTCCATAGAAATCTGATAAATAAAATACAATTTTTGTTCCTAGATGGTAAAGGGAAATACCTTCAGATCCTGATAAACATCCTTTGTTCGCTCAAAATTTCATTTGATACTGCTTCTTTTCCTGTTTTCTTGGTTTTGCCCCTTGTTCAGACCCACCTGTTTATTTATAAAAGCTCATTAAATGCTGGTGCTCCGCACAAGCTGAGTGTTTGCAGAGGCGGAGGAGGGACAGAGGGGCCTGAGGACTTTCTAGGCTTGTCTTCTGTTCAGGAAAGCTGTCATTATTTTTCTCTTCGAATTCTAAGCTCATATGTCAAGCAAGGGAAATGACTCAGCTCCTCTGTTTCCACATCTCAGGCTGCTGAACAATCCTCCATTTTACTAGGAGCTTCTAATTTCCTTTCAATATGCATTTTTAACAAGATTTGCTCCATGCTTAAGCACCACTACTCCATCTTCTAGCCAAGCACTTCTTCTCTGATCTGTGTGAAAATATATAATGGAGTTTCAGATGATTTTAATATTTGAAAGATTTTAAATTTTAATTTTTGAAAAGATTATATATTACACAGTAAAATATTTAAAGGCTATATTTGAAAAGTAAACCCTTCCCATCTTTTGACCCTATTGTCTAGCTTCCAGTTCTTTCTTAAGTACCTTGCAAGAGACCAGCACATCCTACATGTTCAACAGCTTCCTTGACCCTCCCTCTTACACACTTCTGTATTTTACTTTTGCACACATCTACATGTGGCAGAAGACATTTCCAATTGGTATATGTGGAAATACTGTTATATAATTATTATAACTGTACTTGTTTCCACTGTATGATAATATTGTGATGTATTTTAATATCTCACTATGGCTGAATATTTAGACTATTTTTAGTATTTTTCTATGACCCTTAATTCTGCAGTCACAGCTGTGATGGTTGGTTTTGTCCGCCTTACTAACACAAATCTAGGTAAACTGGGAAGAGGGAATCTTAACTGAGACAATGGAGGCCTATGGGCAGGTCTGTAAGGCACGGACTCTTGGTTAATGAGTGATGTGGGAGGGAGCAGCTCACTGTGGTGGTGCCATTCCTCTGAAGATGGTTCTGGGTGGCATAGAAAAATAAGCTGAACAATTCCATGAAGATCAAGCCAGTAAGCAGCACTCTTCTATGGTCTCCACTTTACTTCCTGCCTCCAAGTTCCTACCTTCAGAACCTGCCTTGGCTTCCCTTGATGGTGGACTGTAAGCCAAATGAGCCCTTTATTCCTTGCAATGTGTTCATCATGGTGTCTATTGCAGCAATAGAAGCCCAACTCAGACATATGGGAAACTAGGGAAAGAGCAAACTTGCAGATTCAGAATTCTGGGCCAAAGGGAAATCTTTGCATAATGAATGGTGATACATTTTGCCCAGTGTCCCTGCAACAGAGTTTTCCCAGTGTGTGCTCTTAACACATAGACATGTTGAAGGTGTGGACCCCTTCTTAGCTGTGCACTGTTTACAAAGAGAGCTAAGTCTGTTCAGCATTAGCCACTGTGTCTTGCAATCAGAAGCGAAGTGAGTCTTGTAGACATCAAATATAATTAAGGGCACATTAGAGTTACTATTGAAATTAGTTGGTGTAATGTGCCTCCTCTCCTTCCCCAGCTGATGAACTGAATTCTTGATAGCCACACCTTCCCTGCATTCTAGAGGATTCAGCCTATCTACAGATCCTCTGACAGCTACTCACAGCTACACTAGAGACTCTGTTTCAGACAAATAAAGGTCAATAACATAAGCCGGATGTTGTTTTGTTAAATATTTAAGCTGTGATTTTGCCTCTCAAAACCAGTACAATGTTCAGCATGACCGTGGATTTGGCAGGTGTTTTGCTATTGCTGCCTGTACCTGTCTGCACTTTTGATGTTGGCTCATAATCAGGTAACTTAGACCCAGCCTCAAATGACCTTGCCGACTTTAACATGTCAGTGCAAACTAGAAATGGCTTTAATTGCTGATTTTAGAGTTTGAATATTCATGGAGTTCACTATTTCATAATGACGTTCTTTTAAGTGATCACACACACACACATGCACACACACACACACACACACACACACACATGCTCACCTCTGTATAGTACATAAGTCTCCCCTGCTCCCTTTCATCTTGTTACTTCTGGGCTAATGTCTTCTCTGAGTGGCAATGTGAATTTTTGTGGCTTGTCTTGTTCATTTGTCTCAACACTGACATCTCTGGATATAGTTTTACCATTTATATCAATAGTCAGGGTTTTATTGATAGAATGTGACAGCTTATGACATAGGAGGAGTGTGGATTACCAAATTTCAAATATGGCGCAAATATCTACAAGTAAGTCATTATAAAATGCCTATTCCAGGTTGGGGGCTATAGTTCAGTTGATGGAATTTTCATCTGTCTTTCAAGAAACTCTGGTTCCATTCACTATATAACCTGGGTGTGTTAGTATAAGCCTCTAATCTCAGCACTAGTAAAGTAGATGCAGGAAAATCAGAAGTTCAAGGTCATCTTTAACCACAAACAGAATTTGAGGTGAACCTCAACTAATCCTATCCTAAAGAAATTAAAAAAAATGTACTCATAAAAATATTTAGCATTCCTTATCCTAAAACCAAAGTTGAAGGTGTTTTAATTTTATTGACATATGAAAATCAGTCAGCCTTGGGCAGTAAAACTTTGTGCTACTAAGTGTCAAATAAATGCCTCTCACAAAGGAGAGCAGCAGTGATCCATGGCATTTCATGGCAAGGATAGACTGGAATTCTTTTCCTATTCTTTATGGTCAGCTTTCTTTCTCCCACTTTTTTTCACTCAAACTTATCTTTTAGTAATCGATTCTCATTATAATGACTCATTATAATCACTCATCCTATTAAATCTACTTGTGCATATTCCATGTGAAACTCATCTCACCCCAAAACAGTTACTCTTTCATTACTCTCTGAGGGGCTCATAGCATCCTTGGTACCTTCATCAATGCCTGCTCCCTCCCCCAGCCTGTCACTCACGACAGCCTTGTTAGTGGTCCTGTTTCTCACCCACCTCTGGAGTCTCTCAACCACATCCTCCAAGCTGACCTGGACAGAAGCTCCCTGTCCCCTTACTGGCTTCTCTACATTTATTGCTGTTCCTCCCAGGGCCCTCTCCTCTATTATAAACACAGGGGCCTTCTGTGTACCTCTGGCCAAAATAAATGAACAGGTATGCGACTCAACTAAAAATAATGACATACATCAAGTAATATGTATATCAGATCTCTCAAGATATTAGGTATCAAGCTACCAGGTAAAGAAGGACAAAGATAACTGGGCCAAAAGAAAGAAATTATATCTTGTGATTGACTTTAGCTTAGCTTGTGGAAACAGATCTCAGTTATAAGGAGTCCAGTAGTGTGATGTGAGGAAGGAGAGCTGAGCCATTAGTGTGATCAAGGTGTTTGGACATCCCAGAAAAAGATACCAGAAAGGAGAGAGGTACCAAGAGAAAACCCCAAAGATCCTGAGGGTCTGTACTCCTTAGGAAGTCAGATATATGTAAGTCAATGTGTTGCCACAGAGGAGTGGTCTCTGCCTGAGGAAGAACCAGTCTAAAGGATATGAGGGGAAACACCCATTCTATCCAGGTGCCAATAAAGATCTTCCCCAGTTTTATTTTGTAGCTTCTGGTTTTTCAGGGACAGTACTCAGAGAGGCTCTTGCCTTAGTAAGGAGGAAAACTGTCCCCAGATGTAATGTGTGATTACTCTTGCTTGGCCATGCTTAAAAAGCAAGTCCCAAGAGAATCAAACTGTGCCCAAGTAATCAGATCACAACTCAGAAAAAAAATCCCAAGAACATTGATAGCAATACAAAACTATATAGCAGCCAACAATGTAAGAACCACAATATTGGCATTTAGCTAAAATTAGCAGTTAGTGGAAAAATTGAGAATATAAAACACATCAAAGATGACTGATTGTTAGAATCGACTCAGTTCACAGATATGATAGAATTTATAGATAGAGACATTAAAATAGTTCTTAAAGCTCCATTTGTGCTCAAAGAACTGAAAGAAAGAATAAACGTTTAAAGATAGAGACAATCTGAATAGATAGAAGTCAAGCTGTAAAGGTGATGTCTACAATGTTTGGTGTAGTCAGAAGCAGATTCATCACCATAGGCTGGTGAACTTGAAGACATGGCAATAAGAACAAACTATCCAAACAGAGCACAGAGGAAACAGAGTGAGAAGACAGGCATCGGTGAACTACAGCTCAAATGTCAGAATCTAATATGTGTGTAATGTGGCCAGATTCAAAAATTACCTCAGGAAATAGTGAGCAAAACTTTTCCAAACCTGATTGAGTTAATGTACAAACCAACAAACCAAGAACAAAATTTAAAGTTCAGGAATCATTAGAGAAAACGCAAGCTAAGTAAAAATTAGTTTTAAACTATCAATGCATAGAATTTAAAGCACTAGAAAAAGGGACATATAGCAAATATAGAGGAATAAAGAAAAAATGTTTGTTCCTCAGCATCTGTACAAGTGAAAAGATACAGAGACAACCTCTTATAGCTCCTAAAGACCCAAACGGTCCATTTAGATTCTTCGCCAGGGACATAGCATTCTTCAGAGATGCTCAGTAGGGAGGAACTCTTCAGTCAGATGAAGCCAAAATGATCATCAGCACACTTGCATTTCAACAGAGTTAATGCAATCTCTTCACAAGAAGCAAAAGATTCTAGAAGATTCCAATCTCCACAAAGAAACCAGGAGCCCAATGAATGGCCAAGAGAAGAGTGACACAGGGCCATTTGGAAATCTGTGGAAATGATAACCAACTTCTAAAGCAGGAACAACATACTGCAGAAATATATACATAGATAACAAAAATCACATAAGCCTAGCAGGAGGAGTGAAGTGCTGGGGGCAGGGAGGTCCTTGTAATGTAGGGGAGCATTAGCCAAGATTATTTGGAGGCAGATTCTGATGAGGTGGCTGAATAAGCTGTAAGATAATTATTAAAGTAACAACACGTTATCTCAAGGGCAGCCAGCCTTCCTAGTGTTATGGATGGATTATGGAGCACATGATGACAAGTTCAAGAAATCAATGTTAGCCAGGGAGGAGTGGGAACAGAGGGAGGGGGCACATGGGAGAAGAGAGGGAGGAGGAGGTGGAGGAAGAGGAGCAAAGGAGAAAGCAGAAGAAAAAGAAGAAAGAAGAGAAAAATAAGGAGAAGAAGAAGAAGAAGGAGGAGGAGGAGGAGGAGGAGGAGGAGGAGGAGGAGGAGAAGAAGAAGAAGAAGAAGAAGAAGAAGAAGAAGAAGAAGAAGAAGAAGAAGAAGAAGAAAGACTAAACTTGGGATCCAAAGAGAAACATCAACTATGAGTCTTAGGATGCTTAAAACCAGAGAAGACCCAGGCTAGGAGGCATCTGCCTGCAAGCCCGGCAGCAAAAGGTGGCTTTCTTGGCAGGCAGTAGACCCCTTAACTGAGTGGGAAACTGCCACCAATAACAGACAAGTGCAGCATCACTGTAAGGTGACTGGTTGATAGTCCTGCCAAATATAATGTCCTATCATCTCCTGGGGGCTCAGGAACACCCACAGAGCTGCGCAAGCAGACCCCATTGCCTAGAAAGTATGCTAGTTCTTAGCCAGGCTTGGAATTTCCTCCCTCCCTCTGAGACCCCAAGTCCTGAAAGCTTTTTGGGCCTCTCTTCATGGTCATCTGGATCTTAAATATCCCCAAAGGCTTATGTGCTGGAGGTTGAGTTGCCAGCCTGTGATATTACTGGAAAGTGAAGGAGCCTTTAAGGAAGTGATCCAGTGAGAGAAAACTGGGTTTCTGGGGCATGTACTTTTAAGTGGATGTTGGAAGTATGGCTCCTTCCTGCCTTCCTTTGCTTTCTGATTTCCATGAAGTGAGCAGTTTCTTGTACCACACGCTCACCACCACGATGTTCTGTGCTGCTACAAATGGAATTAATTATGCTGTTCTGAAACTGAGAGCAAGATAAAATGTTCTTTATGAATTATTTTGTCACACTAAATGGACAAAACTGGCTAGGGCAGTCCTCTGGCTGAAGGAATCCATTTTCTTTTTGAGAAATTCTAGATGTCCTGTCCACTACTACAGCAGCCCTGACAGGGGCCAGAGGTCATGCTAACAGAGCCAGAGAAAGCATGGAGATAAGATGACTTTATATGGATCTGAACAGGAACCACAACCCACAACACAAGACCTGCACCTCTCAGCTAAAGCTAAGTGAAATGGCTATTTGCTATCATAAATATCTATATGATGTTGAGTTTTTTTATTATAAAAGGCAGAATGTCCAAATATAATATAAATCATTTGTACACTAAAAATCTGGATTTTAAAGCTCTCTTCATAAAAAAAGTCCTCCATAATTTGCTTGAAAGAAAAATTTAAAATAGAAGTGATTTTTTTAAAAGACCAAATGGAAATTATAGGGCTGAAAATATCCAATAATGGAAACAAAGAATTTACTGAATGAGCTCAGCAGTGAGGCAGGTATGACAGGGTAGAATTAGCCAGGTGAAGGACAGAGTCAAAATAAAGGCTGTCCAGTCTGAACAACAGAGCAGGGAATGAGTTAAGAAACAATACAGAGAGCCTCAGAGAGCCCCAGGAAGAGCAAGAGTGTTTCAGGGGGAGACGAGAAAGAGTGGGCCTGAGCCAGCCTTTGAGTAACTGGTAAGACGTTTCTAGTTGGGATAGATGCCATACATCTCAGTGATACAGAGCAGACGTAAATCCTGAAGAAATCCATATCACCACCAAAGACCTGAAATGATGACAAAAAGTCCTGGTGCCACCAGAGAGAAGCCCTGTGGAAGCTATATTGGCAGGAGCATGGACTCAGACTCTGAAAAAAATGACTTCAAAGAACTGTCAGCCCCAAGCACAGCCGCTGAAACTATCCTCACAGAGTGACAGGAACCAACAGCCTTTCTCCGAGGAAAAATGGAAGGGTGGAAAGAAAAGAACAAACCTAAAAGAGTTTGACAGCAGCAGGACACTCCCTAGAGCATGACAAGGGGAGGCCCTTGAAGAAGAGGACCCATGAAAGAAACAACAGACAGGGCAGTGTGGACTGAGAATGCTCAAGAGGAGACCCCAACCTCACACAGAAAACTGCAGACCAGTGAGGAATTCCAAAAGGGTGAGAAAGTCTTCCCCAGGGAAGCATACAGCAATTGGGAATCTAATACCAAACACACACACACACACACACACACACACACACACACACACAGACACACACACACACACACACAGACACACCCCTTCAGAGTACACTTTGCTTTCCCAACACTGGCCTGTTGTTCTACTTTAGACCCTGCTCTATGGTTAGCATTTATTTCTTTTGCCTGACAGAGTGATTTGTCTTCCTGTTGAGTTCTCAAACCTAAGTTCAGGAACTATTTGGGATAAGACAAGAACCCTATCTCAAGACACTCCTCTTCAACAAATACAGAATATCCCAATTTAAAAGAAGACAGAGAGAAATGTAAGTGCAAATAAATATGGAGGTGATAGGTATAATTTAATCAAGTTGCAATTGTATCCGATTACCAAGGCCTAATATCCAAATTAAAAGGCAGAAGCTGTCAGATATAAAAAATAACAGTGAGAGCAATGGTGCACCATCTGCAAAATCCCATGCAACTGTTAGACACAACTAGGTTAAAAGTCTAGAAAATACATCACAGCAACACTAATTACAAGTAAGCTACAGTGGTTACATTAATATCACACAAAGTAGTTTTCAGAGCAAAGGACATTAGCATGATAAAGAAGGTCATTTTATAATGATAAAGGGTCAATTCATTATAGAGTACAACGTTGCAAATGTTCACACACCTAATAGCAAAAGCCACAAGAACTGCAAGGATAAACAAGCCCAGAATAGAATACCTATTAACAGACACCTGCATATATGCTCTGTGAATTTCTTAACAAACTTGGAAAGGCAAGTTAGTGGTAGAATGGCCATTCTGCCAGATTGCAATAACAGTTGGATAGCCATATATCTAGCAATGAACATAGGCTTCATCATGTATGAAATTAATTCTACATGGGTCACAGGTCTAAATAAAAAACTATAAAACTCCTAGAAGAAATCAACCCTAAGTTCTTTGTCATCTCTAAAAAAGCCAAGGTATTTCATATGTAAGACCAAAAGCATGAATCATGAATGTAAAAGGGTTGATAAATTAGACTTCATCAAAATGAAGGACTCTGCTCGTTGAAAATCATTTTTAAAAAGAATGAAAAAATGGGTGAAGAATCACTTATCAGCAAGAAAATTTGTATATGAAACATGATACATGAGGATACCTCTAAGACACTCATTACAGAACAATACACACACACACACAGGAGATATAGATAGATAGATAGATAGATAGATAGAACAATACACACACACAGGAGATATAGATAGATAGATAGATAGATAGATAGATAGATAGATAGATAATCCCAAAACTCACAAACCAAACATGAACACATTTGTTCGATTTATGTATTTATGTATGATGGATGAATTCACAGATGTTAACCACCATTAATCACAGGAGGTGTGTGTATTGCAATCACAGTGACAGATCAGTACACAGTGTCTGAAACCTTATAGTGTCTGAAACCTAAAGATGCTGATGTCATTGGCCTTAGCAAGGACAAAGAGTATCCAAAACTCCCAGATAGTGCAGGTGGTAGTCACTCAAATAACACTCTTCTGAGAACCTGTCAGCTTTAGAAGATGAAGATGTCCCTGCAATGTAACCCAGCTGCTCTTTTTCTAGAAATCATGGTTTCCCATGTTCACATTAGCACTGTTTGTAATAACACCAAACTGGAAGCAACCTCACCCCAGGGTTTAATGTCAGATGAGACAGAGCCTACCATTCTCCCATGGCAGAAATGTGTGTGTGTGTGTGTGTGTGTGTGTGTGTGTGTGTGTGTGAAGCAATCCAGAGCTGGAGAGATGGCCCAATGATTAAGAAAAAGGACTACTCTTGCAGAGGACATGGCTTCAGTTCCCAGGACCTACATAGCAGTTAACAACCATCAGTAACTTCAGTTCCAGAGGTTTCAATGATCTATTCTAGCCTTAGGCACTAGGCATGCATGTGGTGCACTTATACATATATAGGCAAAACACTATATATGTATATATAAAAGAAGCAACCTGTCAATATCTATAGCCACATGGATGAATCTCAGAATTACCATGCTAAGTGAAAGAATCCAGCTCAATAGACTCATACATATATGCATATATCCTCATAAATATATAGTATATGTATGTTTATTGGTAGAGTAAAGCAGATGCACCTTTCCTTAGGAAGTGGAGAATCTCGTAGGTCCTGGGGACGGTAGAGGCTAGAAGATAGCATGATGAGAAGACATGATGAATTTATCTGGGGACTGGTGAGTTAAAACACTCATTGCCAAGCCTGATAACTCAAGTTGGATCCCAAGGAAACACAAAGTAGAAGTAGAGAACTGACCCCCACGACTTCTCCTTTTGTCTCCACACGTGTGCCTTGGCGTGAGTATGTCCACATACAAGAAATAAATGTAATGTAGAGAAGAATCTCTCTGGCTGATGAACATGTCTCTTATTTTGGATGTGGTGGTGATAAGCAGAGATGCAATCCTCCCTGTCCTAGTGTACACTTGAATTATGTGTGGTTTTGTTGTAAGAGCATAGCTAAGCCTGGAGGGTTTCCACTGAAGGTTCGAAGTTCCTGTGTCTGTGAATAAAGGGTTACACCAGGGATGTGAGCTTAGAAAGAGAAAGGAAAGGCGTATCCAGGAATGGGAGTGGACTCCGGTGTAGGAAAAGAGAAGTGCATCAAAGCTCTTGCCCAAGTCTCATGCCCTTTCGTAGATGAGGGCACAGCACTGCCTCTTCTGTGGGCACTTTTTGGATTTGTCTTCTGCATGCGCTGTTTGTTACAGGTACCCACATGGAGAATTATTTGCAGTATTTTCTCTCAGCTTGTTCTTTCAGGTGTCAATTTCACCCTGGCTCTCTCCTACCTCTATTCTCCTGCCTCCACAGCTTAATGTATGTCAATTATAATTCAATATGTGTTTCCAGAGGGAAAAAAAAACAAAGGTTGTACTATCTCACTCGATCCACAAAATAAAAATAATTTTGAGGATGTGGACACTGATATAGTCCCAAAGGCACCAATGGATTAAATTTATATTAGCAAAATCTGTACTAAGGAAACCTTAGGGTTTGTGTGATTGACATATTTATGTGAAGGAGTTAGGCCACATGGGGGTAAGATGACATGTGTCTGAATTAGGAAGAATACTGTCCACATAAACTAGCTCATGTACATCAAAAGATGAATTTCTCATAAGCCTAAGCCCAGAAATACTTTGTTAGGTGGTTAATAATGCTGACTAAATATAGTCTCAAACGTGACTAATAACAATGATTGAAAGTTGTGTATAGCACAGAAGAACAGTTTTGTCTGACCACAAATCTTGATCAGAATATTTTGGTGTATTGAGTAACCCTTATTAATAGCTTTCATTGAAATTAATTTGACACACATTCAATATTTGTTTTGTTATGCAGTAGGAATGGCATGGTTTGCTGATGATCGCCTGCATCCTCTCTCTAAAAATGGTCACGTTATGCTGAAGTTTGAGGCTTTAGTTGAGATTAAAGCATTTGATTCCACGTGCTAGAGAATGATCTAAATAAGTAAACAAAACAATGAGTGTGCCAGTAGCTAATTAGTCATCTGTTTTGTCGCTGTGACAATATGCCTGGCCAAAGCAAGGTAAGAAAAGAGGGATTAATTGTGGTGCATAGTTCTAGGACACCGTCATGGCAGGGAAGTCACAGCAACAGGAATCAGGCAGCTGCTCAAATTGTATCAGCAATCAGGAAACAGAGAGTGATGAGTGCTGGTGCCAAGCCTGCCTTGGTCCCTCTTTTTACAGTCTAGAATTCTAGTCGATGGAAGGTACCATTGGAGTTAGAATGCGTTTTCCAACTCAGTTCCCCTAACCTGGGGAGCCCTTCCGTGATATGCCCAGAGACTTGTCTCCTGGGTTCCATCAAGTTGGTTATCTATATGAATTGTCACTATCACACTTTCCAGAAGGTTGCAAGGATAGATGAATGACCCCAATGACATTTTCAGATTATGAAATGACCATCTAATTCATTAGAACATCCATGATGGTTTCCAAAAAGTCACTCAAGTAACTGCTAAGCCAGAAACAGCAAACTTAAGATGGTGAGCCAGAAGTGAGTTCTCATACCAGTGTATAAAACTCACTTTGTTTATGTTGGAAGGTTTCGGGCATTTGTAAGATACAGACAAGATCTTTTTGCTTGCTGTTATTCAGGATCAGTGCTTTAAACCTTATCTTTTATGAGGCAAATATATGTAAATAAACAAGCTCAAAAATATTTTAGTAAAATAATTACAGTAATATTCTTTTTAGTTTGAGATGACTAAGGATGAGGTAATGGTGGTTCGGCAACATGTATTAGCTGAGACTGCACTCAGGAGAATTTGGGTTGCTTCCCAGCTCCACAGTTGGGCCAAGAAAAGTAATTACAGTGATTAATAACAATATTTGATTTTCGAGTCCCGGAGCCCACTCCTCAGAGCTGGTTTTATCTGGGGGCAGAGAAACAAATTGCAGGAAGGAAATGAGAAGTGTGTCCCATTTGAATTCTGTGACATTGCACAGTCCCAAAGCTACCCTCCAGAGTGGCGGCCCATGAATTTTTACAAGTGGGACTTGTATGTGCTCGTTTTCCTGGTCACCCTAGGGCTGAGGCCAGTGCAGAGGCAAAGGTTTCACACGTTAGGGATGGATTCCAACTAATATCCCAAAAGGACCACCTCTTCGTGTTCATACATGCTAGCGAGGACACTGAGTAACAGTGGGAACAGAGCTGTCAGTGGTCCAGGACCTTGAGTCTGAATCCCGTAAAAACAAAACAATTTAACGTATCTTTCGTCCTTAAGACAATCTCATCTTTGGCAGGGTTCTGAGGTCAAAGCGAGATGTAATGGTTTCATATAACTAATAAGTAAAAAGAAAAGACAGAAAGGGAAAAGGGGAAGGGAGAGATCTCTAACAAGGGCAGGGCTTGGTTTCAAGACTGTAATAGTCTTCAGCTCTGCCGCTACCCGGAGGAGTTGCTATGGGAACCACTGTAAAAGATTAAGTATACGGAAAGTACATGATTGTGAGAAATGTTAGGGAAGGGAATTACATTAATGTAATGATGGCTCCTCTGTTTGTGGGGCTTTCATTCTCCTTTTCCATCTTGCATATAAACACCCCTTTTAGTTCATTAACACACAATTCATTAGCAAATAATTCTTTGTAGTATACTAAACAGAGAAAAGAAAATGTTTATCTTCCACAGTTAAAGGATTTTTTTTTTCTAGTACTGACCCCAGCATTGCTTTTGGGCTAAACTTCCAACTTTCTATAGTAGTTAAACTCTGGAACAGGTTAACTTGGGCTTTTAGGTTTTCCTCTCATTTTGCCCTGTGATTCAGGTCTGGAAAATGTTTTGTTTTGTTTTCTAGCTGTACCTGTCATTTACTGTGACACTCCTAAGAAAAACCTCTCTAGCATAGGCAAAGCTAGGAAACTGAGTCCTTCAAGTCACTTAAAGGATTAATGTGATTCCTATCACACCTTGCTACCAGGTTCAACATCCTTCCCCAACAGCTTCACTTTCTTCCTTATGTGATTGTTTCCAAGCCCATAAGGCTGGTAGATATCAGCTTACTGAGGGGGAGAAGCTGGACTACAGAGGTCCCATAATGGCCTAAATCTGTATTGTCCATCAAGCCTGGTGTGTTATGAGTGATCCTGATCTTAGCACATTGCATCTGGGCTTTTTGAAAGAATTTGTTTACTTAAGAGGTAGGATTAAAATTACAGATAGCTTTGTTTCTTGGAGTTCAGGGAGAGGGGCCTTCTGCAGGTGGTGGGCGCCTCTGTTTATTGTGGTCATTACTGGTCAGGTTTCAAGCAAGTGTCTGTAAGGTCACAAGTCAGTTCTGTTTGGCAAGCCTTTTCCCACAGCACAGAACTGCATCCTTTGTTATTTCTGCCACAGTTGGCTGAGTTGTATGCACAGCAGGATGATAGTCTCCCAAGGTTTCTTCCCACCACACCTCCAGCACCAAGAAATGCATCTGTAAGCTGTAGAGGATTTCCCATGCATAAAAGTATTTCACTTGAAGTTTTTCAAATTAAGAACTAGACTCAATGGTGAGTTTTCTCAAAATATGGCCTCTTGTTATTACAGGCACTGAAAATTATGAACCAGTAAGGGCTGAGATTGCAGCTCAGTGGTAATGGTAGAACATTTACTTAGCATGCTTGACCTTCAGAAAAAAAACAAAAACAAAAACAAGCAAACAAAAAACCCAACAAATACATGACCAAGAGATAGCAGTCAATAAATTAATTGCCTCACAAGTACAAGGACCTGAGTTAGATACCCAGAACCCATGCAGAAAAGCTGGACATGGTAGCACACACTTAGAATCACGACACTGGCGATGTGAAGAAAGGAGGATTCCTGGGGTTTGCTGGCCAGCTGTGCTAGCCTACTTGGAAAGCTCCAAGTCCAGTGAGAGACCCTGCTTCAAAAACTAAAGGTGGATGGTGCTAGAGGAGCAACAGCCAGGTTGACCTCCAGTCTCCACATACATTTTTGCCCGTATGTCAGGCTCTTAGGGAAAGGATTCCAAGACTAATAGATCCATCTCCCTACTCCATTTTGAGGAGCCAAGAGTCAGCTTCCTCAGCCTGCCTGTTCCTAAGTTTCCTTGTTAGAACAAGGAGAGTGATCAAAGTCTCTGAGACATAGGTCCCCTTGGTAGCATATGACTCATGAAATTTTTGAGGGTTTGAAAAATCAAAAACTTAAGATTTATTTTATTTTAAAGTGTGTGTGTGTGTGTGTGTGTGTGTGTGTGTGTGTGTGTGTGAGACCATGGAGGTCAAATATGTCAAATGTCTCTGGAGCTGAAGTTACAGGTGATTATCAATTATCAGCTGCTCAAAAAGGTTCTGGGAACTGAACTTAGATCCTTTGTAAGAACAACACACATTCTTGAGTGCTAGATGTTTCTCCAGCGTCTAGATATTTTTAAGGGGCAAAGTAATCATCAAATTTCCTCCATTAATAAGTAACATCAATAAGTAATACTAATCCAAAACAAATAGGAGAGCTTCAGTTTCTCACAGAAGCATTCAGTTTTTCTTAAAAGCGATTCGGTAATGCAGGTTTTCATTTACACAAAAGAATGTGGTATGAACAGACTGTGTGGCTCCATACTTAAGAGAACAGGCCAAATGATGGTACCTTACTTATGATTGGACAAGGTGTCAAAAATTACAGTGAACTGAACAATATCAACCCCCCTACTAGTTGAGGACCTTTTAAAACATGGTTCATTAACAATGGTATTCCTCAGATGTCATCACATGTTCAACCAATCACTTGTTTTTCCAGCCCTACAAGCATGTCCATACTTATCAGAAAGATACAACACTCTGTAATTACCTGATTTCTCCACCACCCTGTGCTTCATGGCTTCAGAAAGAGCACCTTTAATGTATACACCTTGTTCCCTATATAGCTCACTAGGAAGAAATAAAACATAAAGGCACATTTTAAAACATTTAAGATAGAGGTTTATGTTCACCACGACTCTGTGGCATTTATAGGCATCTTCTCCTGAAGTACTGTCTACTGGCAGTTCATTTGAGTCTTTTCAAATGTGGCTTGGCAGTACTGCTGACCACAGCAATTCCTTGTTTTCTTTTGTCTGACTCAAAGGTAGCCCACACTGTTTCATCGCAATGAGGTCTAGCTCTCCTACAATTACCGGGGCTATTTTGCTCTGATAAATCACAGTGGCCTGTGGTGTCCCTCTGCCCATAATAGCTGCAGGTAAAGAGCTCATGGTGCTTCTAAAACCCCTAACCAAGCCATTGCCCTTTGCACAGCTGCCCAGGCTCATGTCTTGGGCAGAGTCCTATCCTGAAGGTAGTCCCAGCTTGTACTGGGAGCTCTGGGTGGAGCTCAGGTTAGAGTCATGGCCTCCAGGATATTCCTTCTTCCCATGAAGGAGCACAAAGGATAGACTTTTCTCTTGAAGGGTACCAGACAAACCAAAAGAATTCTATTTTTCTTCCCAAAAGTCTGACTCAAATAAATAAAAAGTCTCCAAGAGAAATAATAAGCACTTACAATTTATTTCCTAAGAAAATCCAGTAAAAGACAATTTGGAAATGAATATTGTTTCTTCGTTCATACTCTCCTTTAGAGTGAACCGAGAGGGAGAAAGATTGTTCTATTAGCTGTATAGGTAGCTGTTGGACTCTGATGGCTTGTTAGGATTGGAACTTGGTTTGGGGTGTGAGCAGGATCATGTTTATAGTGGAAGAAATGATGGACATGAGGTATGGGGGGGTTACAACATATGAATGGAATAAGGATATCTGGAAAGACAGGCTGGGACCTGAGCGTGGTGGTTTATTCTTGTAAGTAAAAGCAGGACATTTAAGACTGGAGGTATAAACAGAATTCTAAACAGCTCTCTCACCCAAACAATTTTAATTCTTCCCAAAGTGTTGGGAATGCAGAGCAACATGGAGTCTGGCAGCTGGGACTGAGGGCTGTGACTGTCTCTCCTGGGACAGTCACAGAGATGACATGCGAGGACTGAAGCAGGATTGATGCCTCACAGACGCTGTCAAGAGGATGATTGACCAGAAGGGCCAAGAGAGTGGGGACCCTGACTTCCCAGCTCTGCATAGTGGGAGGTTCTGGTGATGATAGGAATGATGAAAAGAGATGGGGGATAGCTCCGCTGGTAAAGCAATGGATTTCAAAGTATGGGAACAGAGCTTGACCTCCAGTATGCTCACAAAAAGCTGGGCATAGCGGTGTGCCCAGTGCTGTGGAGGGAAGCTGGGCTCACTGACCAGCCTTGCCAACTTGGCAAGTTTCAGGCAGTCTGTAACTGGCACCTGGTGAATGACACAGAAGGTTGTCCTCTGGCTTCCACACATGTACATATACAAATATTTATAAATACATACATACATATATATATATATATATATGAGAGAGAGAGAGAGAGAGAGAGAGAGAGAGAGAGAGAGAGAGAGAACTGGTATCTAATAGTAACGTATGTATAGAAAGACGCCTGGCAGGCAGTTGAAAATTTCAAATTTTGTACTATCTTTAGGAAAGATAACATTATAAAAGAAATTCTTTGAAGAGATCGTTAAATGCTTCTGTCTATGTTATTAAGAGTGAGAGAGAAAAGTTGACAGGAGAGGAGAGGTGGATAGAATCAGAGGAGGGAAAGGAACGAGCACCAGTGTTGAGAAGGTGTGGGAAGGAGCACAATGGAGCAGGTCCAATGGTCCAAATACTTAGCAAGAAACCAGTCTTCATCCTCCAGAAAGACCCGAGGAGCTGGGTATAAACTCAAATGTGCTTGTGTTAGACCTGAGGGGTTGCCTAAGTGCTCCATTGTTAAAAATCCAAGGGGACGTGCAGGACCAGGATTAAGGGGTGTTGTACAATGTTTGTTGAGCCCAAGGCATAATTTGAAGCTAATGTCCAGAATGGACCCTCCCTTTTTCTAGATCTGTAGGTTTTCTTCTTGGCATTGGCCAGTGCTGTACAGTGCAATAAGAACAGCCAACAGCCACTGTCTTCCTGAGATGAGCTCTGCTTACAAGAGTGAGTTCATCACTGAAGCCTGTGGAGGAATTAACTCAGGTCATCAGGCTTGGCAGCAGGTGCCTTTACTCACGGATCCATCCTTTCTTTCTTTCTTTCTTTCTTTCTTTCTTTCTTTCTTTCTTCTTTCTTTCCTTCCTTCCTTCTCTTCCTCCCTTCTTTTTTATTGTGGAATTCCGAGAATTGAACTCAGGTCCTAGTTCTTGAAAAGCCAGCACCTTACTGACTGAGCTATCTCCTCATCATAAATCCAGTCTTTTCTAAGCCCTTTCTCCATCCACCATGTATCAAGTTTACCTTGTCCTTAGAGCCACGACTGCATAGACTTCTCTTGAACTGTTTTTCCTACTAGTTTTCAAAAGGAGTCTTTCGTATCTTACGTCAGTCACTGAAAACTCAGGTCTCTGTGCAGCCAACCTCTAGAAAACTAGACAGCAATTATTTTTTTCTCTTTCCCCTCTATTTTCTTGGCTTGTTTAAAAAAATCACATATTTTTCCATAAGTCACATCAAATCATTTTAGGAGTAAGAAGTGATATAAATGATAGCTAAAGTGTGAATTACAGAAAATGTTTAATCTTTCAAAATGTTCTGGGCCAGCCCCTGGACCTTCTTCTTCTTTGTTTCCCAGGGCAGAGGCCCTGAGTCACAGCAGTCATTCATTACGGGAATCTATGGCAGAAAAACAATGTTTGGGAAGCTTCTGGACTAGTGGGGGCCAGATTTGTTCCCAGATCATATTGTCTTTTGGCATTATCTGTGTGACCAGCTTCCAGAGAGTTATTTAAAGAAAGTTCTCAAGCACAAAGATGAACAAGGAAAGAAGCAATTTGGCAACTTTAGAACTCAGGAATTCTAAACAAAAATGAGAATGGAACATTGAGTTCTTAAGTCTTCTCATGCAACATTTCTGATGCATAAAAAAATTATCTTTTCCCATCCTCTTGAATAGGCACACACAAGGGATCATCCTGCCCTGCACAGATGTACCCTAATTTCTCTCTTTCAGGAAAATTTGGTCAGAACTTTGCATACACAATTTCTCCTGGAAAATATATACATTAATCCTGGGGTTGCAGACATCTGTAAGTAGTTGAAAATCAAACAGTTCATGCCACTTACTCTGCTGAAGTGACACCCCATTTAAATGTTTCCTAAATGTTTTCCAGATTTGCAAATCCTCTTTGATGTTTTTAAATTTAATGAACAAGTGCTGAAATGATTTTGCTGTGGAAACTAGGCCTTTCAACAAATAGGTGAAGTGTCTCTGTTGCTCAGATCACCCGGGACAGGATTTTCAGATAGCCAAACAGAACCTACCTGCCTGAGGGTCACAGGCTTTTCACATATGCCCCTGGAATCTCCCCTGAGAGACCCCAGTGCCCTTATCTCCACTGTGTTTCCTGATATCAACCCCTTCCAGGATGGTAATGAGCCTCAGTTCCCTTAACAAGTGTTCAGAATTCTCCAATGACTTTTAACCAACCTATCAACAAAGCCTTGCCTATGAAGAAGAGGAAAAAGGTTCTGTCTCTGGTTCAGGCTCACAAGTGTTTTTCTTTAAATGTGTGTGTTTGTGTGTGTGTATCTGTGTGTGTACTTGTGTGTGTTCACTCCCACATGTGTGGTACATACATGAGTGCATATCTGTGAGTTCAAAGCTCAATCTCGGGTTTCATTCTTCAGGAGCCATTCACACCCACTTGGCGGATTTTTTGTTTGTTTGTTTGGTTTTGGTTTTTTGAGACAGGGTTTTTCTGTGTAGCTCTGACTGGCCTAGAACTTACTCTGTAAACCAGGCTGTCCTGGAACTCACAGAGATCCACCTCCTTCTGCCTCTTTGAGTGCTATGATTAAAGGCATGAACCACCACCTCCAAATGGGATTTTGTGCTCACTGATTAGGCTATAAAGGGCAGTCAGCAGTGCCAGGAATCCTCCTGTTCTTGCTTCTCAGTGCTGGGTTATCAATTCATACCACCACATAGGTCCCTTTTTTAGTTGAATTATCTCCACAACCTTGAGTGGCATCTTGTCAACTGAGAGCAGAAGGGCCTATGATAACAAAACAAGTCTTTCCCTTAATCTAGAGAGCTATTTCCCCAATATTTCTCAGTGGGACCCTGGACAGAGGTGGTTGCTATGTGGGACATAGCAACCCACATAGCAACAAGCCTCCTTCATGGATCTTGGAAGGATGAATTTTCCTTGACAGATAGCTATTCTCTACCTTCAAGCAAGGTAAAGGCCATTCTGCTAAATGGCCTCAGACAATGCATTGTGCTCACTGTTCAGCAAAGAAAGTGGTTATGGAGGGCCCCCCCCATGTCAACCAAGACCCTGGAAGAGTGTCTCCACATATCTACCACCATCCTGTACTCCAGGCCCTGCCTATTTTTTTGTAGTCCTGGCTGCACTTAGACCTCCATTGTCAGGCTCTGGAACAGTATCATGCCCACACTTGACTGGTGACTTCTGTAGACCTTAATCACTTGCTGTGTGTAGGCTCTTCAGGCTTTGGCTGTTGTTCTTTGACAGATGCCTTGCTCTTGGCTGTCTTTCTTGTGTAGTCTTCTCTTGTGATTGTCCCTGTAGATGCCGTTTAGCTGTTTCCTTCCCATTGTGCATTTCCTCCACACATCCGCCATACAACATGTGGTCCATTGTTTTCCCTGACATTGAGACGGTTTCCACCTTCTTTTCTTCCTAGTGAGAGAGGAGAGGAACACCTCACCATTTCTCAAAATGGAGTTTTCCTTAGTCCTCTTTATGTCCTAGATATTAACCCTCTGTAAAGTATGTGCATAGTAAAAGATTTTCTCCCATTCCACCTGCAGTCATAATGTAATCTTATATGGCCTTGAACAAAATTTTATCATTTGTAGAAAAATGGATACAGCTAGAGATTATCATATTAAGCCAACAAAGTCAGACTCAGAAAGACACATACTGTGTTATGTTTCATTTTTGGAGACTAGATTTTATATAGATGCTTAAAATTACATATGAAAATGACAGGAAAGTAGAAGCCATAGAGTCTGGGGAAACCAAAGACACTAAGAAAGATGTGGGCAGAAGAAAAAAAGAAGAAAGGAAAGGTGTGTGGGGGAGGCATAGTCCAAGTATATCATCTGCATGCATAAAAATACCTCATGGAACTTACTACCCTGTACACTGAATATATGCTAATAAAAATAAAGTTAGAATTGCTCCCTGCTAGGCTTGTCCTTTTGATTTCCTACCTACCAATATCACACATCTCACTGCTTTCTTTTTCTCATCTGTTTTATTATTAGTTACGAAACCTGAGTAGTTTGGAGGAGCAGGACAGTGGGGTCTTAAATATGAGAACATTTAGTGATATGTCCGTGAAGATCTATGAAACTCATTATGTTGTACAGCAGCTGAATCAACTCTAAAAAATTCTTGAATAATTTATGCCTCTCAAAATGGGGCAAATCTACCACCTAGTTTAAAAACTGTGTGGGGGTTCTTTATGAAGGTTTGAGGACTCCTGGGCATTCCCCTGTTCTTGACTCTTGCATGCCTATTATTGTTCAGCTCATGTTCTGGCAGCCACATCAGTGAAACCTTATGGGTGTTGCTTCTGATAGTCCTAAGAGATGCTATCTTACAGCAAACTCTCTGTCTTTTACAATCTATATGCACCCTCTTCCAGAATATTCCTCAAGCTATAGGTGTTTTTTTAATAGATGGATCATTTCCAGCTGGCCTCCACAGTCTGCACCTAGATTGGATATGGTTTTCTTCTATGCAAAGAACTACAGGCAGCAATAGTTAGTGGAGAAATAGTGTTCCCCATGCAAGAAATCTAATACCAAATTGTTAGCTCTGAAAACACAGTCTGATCAGGTTGAACCTACATATTTATGTGAATATATGTGTAGAATAACAATTAAAGAAAAAATTTGATAAAGAGCAAGGAGGAGTATTTGCAATTTGGAGGGAAGAAAGAGAAATGATGGGATTATATTAAAATCACAAAAACAAAAGAAATAATTTTAAAAGTTTATTTAAAATGTCACCTTCAATATTTTGCCCAGTTGTCATGGTGACTATTTTGACAGACACAAAACCATGCTCCCTGGTATAGGTGAGTTTTGTGTCAAGGTCGTAATGGAGGGACAACCACTGAATCATGTTTACCCTCTGTGTTCCTGAAGGATAGTGTGCCTATCACTTCTGTTTTCTGTTGCACTCCCAGCTGATCCACTTTTGCCTAGCTTCCTGCTGGAGTTAGTGTACCTGTGTGCCCTGAGTCACAAAGCTGGGTGGCAAGATGCAAAAATAAGTAGGATATCTGGCAATCTTTACAGCAGGGATCTTGGGCATGCACACTATGGTTAGCATCTGGGTCTTTAAAAGGAAGTGTGGACTGGGTGGACAATGCTCAACCTTGGCTACAGGTTGCTTCCTGCCCTTCCGTTCCAACCTCAGGATCCTTATCACTGTTCCACAAGATGCTTCTAAACATGTTTTTGAAGTTCTTAATAAATTTACCTTCCAAAAGGCACTTTCAAATACGGTCAAAGCAATAACTGCTCTCCCCGCTTAGAATGTACAAATTAAAGATTTTATTTCCCAAGGGCTGGCTTTAATTATTTGTCATATGGAAGACTTGGGATCCTGACTTGGGAATCAGGATATTACGTCGTCTTTCTAGAAGGCTGTTTTGAACCTTCACACACTGATCCAATTAATTGCTCCTTCCCACTTCTCGCTGCCTTTGTGGGCCATTAGTCCCTCTTTTGAACTCCGCTTCCTGCTCATCACTCAACCTTCACAATCCCACACAGATACTCTTTCTCTGACCTCCCCTTCATCTTTGTCTCTGTTTTGGTTTAGCTGTCTTTCCAGCCCTCCAAAAAAGACACTTGACTTGAGCATAAGGGTGTCACCTGTGAACTGTACTTCTCAGCGGGCAGGGGAGGAGAGGGCAGGACATGGGGCTCATCATTCACTGAAACCCTAGTATGAAGTTGCTTGGCCGTGATTAGCTCTCTTGCCAAGTACAATTAGAAATGCCATCTTGGTGTGGTTTAGAGAGGCTCGTAGCTGAATCTGCCTATCCTTCTGCATCTGCTGAGACAGGCGGGGCCCTGTTTATCTCTTCTGCAATTCTACCAGACTTCAGCAGGAAAACTGCAGTTTCCACACTGGAGACTGTCAATACTTAGGCTTTCTCCAGCTCTCACTCTGATAGCACAAGAGCTGGAACAAAGCCGCTAGCTGCCACAGAGAAGGAGGTATCTGTGGACCTTCCCATCTCTGTAAAGTACCTCACACCAGCCAAGAGAAAACTCAGCCACTTCCTCTCTACCTGTTCTCACTATGTTATTCAACTATGACCTCATCAGGAGTTTAAGACACTGATGAGGTGAGCACCCTCACGGTGCAGCTGCATCCTCAAAGCCTGGGGTCCAAACAGTGTACTAAGGATCAAAACTTCACTGAAATGAATCTATGAAGGATGCTTCATATTAAAAATTTAATGAGCAGAGAATGATGAAGAAAATGGCATTATTTGTGGATTGTGTATTAATATATGATTTTCAGGGAATTAATACACATTCTCAAAATATGCCTAAGCATCTGAGGAAACTGAACATAACTGAGATGGATGAAGGAAGAAAGGATGCTGCAAAAGAAAGGATGCTGCAAAAGAAAGGATGCTGCAAAAGATAGATGCACAGCTTCCTCTGCCTTCTATCCACTCTGTCTCTTCCTCTCCCTTTCCAATGAGTGCAAGGATTATAAGCGTGTACTACCAAAATCAGCCAAATTACATTTTTTC
Organism: Sigmodon hispidus; assembly: GCA_004025045.1. NCBI lineage: Eukaryota > Metazoa > Chordata > Mammalia > Rodentia > Cricetidae > Sigmodon > Sigmodon hispidus. Next base: position 70,622 of record PVIH01005388.1, read on the forward strand.
TTCTTCTCAAAATAACCTCTTTTGATTTTGCTTTCAATCAGCGTGTGTTCATCATATGAAGGAATGGCTCTCATTTTGATGTGTTCCTATGTGTGTGCTATGTACTTTGATCCTAACCACCACTGTCCTCACTGTCTTCTCTCTCTGCTCCCATTGGACACTTCCTCATCTCAAATGGCTTCATTTCTACTTCCTTAAAATCTAGACTTTGCCTAGGAAGGAAATCATGCCATACTTGTTTTTATGACTCTGTCTTATTTTGTTTAATATGCTGATATTCCAATTTCGTCTATTATAAATGGCATTGTTTCATCCTTTGGGGCTAAATACAGCTAATGTGTAAATATATCACATTTTCCTTTGCCATTCACATGTTTATGGACATTCTCAAAAGTGTCATACTGATAGGACAGAGACCTGTACTATGGTTGTTCAGTGACTGACTTTGTGGCCTTCATCTTTTCCTGTCCCTGGTGTATTGCCTTGGCACTAAGGATGTGTTCTATGTGCCTCTCTAGCCCCACCATGCATGTGCATTACATTAGTGGAGCCATAGCCTGTTATGGTTTGGGTGAATCCCAGCCCCCAGGTATCCGCATGTATGTGTGTTCCCCTGTAGTCACATTAATTTGGATATGCTGGTGCTCATGTGTTGCATATATATGTGGAGGCCAGAAGTCAGACTGAGGTATTGTTCTTGTTCAAGTGCTGTTCACAAAAGTTGCTGAGAGGACAGCTAGTGGGGTGTTGGAAGTCAGATGGACAAACTTTGGTAGGATGTACTCTAGTCCATACTCAACATCTGCTCTTGGGTGGTAAGCTCTACTCCGGATAAGCAGTCCTGAGGAAGCCCAGACTGTACACAAATAGAAAGAGGCCAGAAAGACCTACAGAATATTTGTGTTTGTCATTACATTAAGTGATATGTTAGAAATAATGTTTGTCTTAGGGCTCCAGATATAGAAATAATTTTCTTCCCTAGAGTTAGTCAACCAGCTGGCCAGTCCTTTTAGTTTGTTTTTGCTCTCTCTCTCTCTCTCTCTCTCTCTCTCTCTCTCTCTCTCTCTCTCTCTCTCTCTCTGTATGTTGCATGCAGCTCAGTGTGCAAAATTGCACACCCATGCATGCATATCCAGGAGCTAGAGAAGACTGTTGAGTGTCTTCTATAGTTCTGTGACTTATTCCCTTGGAATGTTTTTTTTTTTTTCCACTAAACAAGTAGCCTGCTGTTTTGATTAAGTTGTAAGGTCAGAGAGCTCCCAGGATGCACCTGTCTCTACCTCACAATGTTGAGATTGGAGGTACAAGAGGCTTTTTATATGGGCATTGGGGATTCAAACTCATATCCTCATGTTTGCACAACTGCTCTATCAATGAAGCTATCTCTCTAATCCCTGAGCTTCTTTCAAAATCTCATTGGCTTGTACTTTCCAGTCCTGCCCCAGTGTATCACCTCCCCAAGTCTACTATGCTCTGTGGATGAAGCCACTGACATTCTATAGAAGATGCCCACAAAGCCATAGCAGCAGCAGCAATAGGCCATGTGAGTCTTTGGTTTAGCAAGCCAATACTTCTGGGACATCAACAAGGAGAGCAGCCTAAGAGGTGGAGGTAGCAAGATGGCAGGTTAGAGACCCACTTTGGTGGTATAGCAAGAGTCTGTCTCTAAAGCAAAAAGGAAAACTGACAGAAAAATCAAGAAATCATTTGCATCTTATTGGAAGAAAAGGTAGGCTATGGGAAGACAAGGCAAGGTTTTCTGTAATCTAGAGGGCCACTGAACACTTTGTGCTTTGCGTTTGATACACCACATCCTATGACTACAGGCTTTTGGGGTCTCTTTTTTTTCCTTTTTTTATTAGACATTGAAGAAGCAGTACAAAGATTAAAATATTTATGTGAATTTTGGAGTATTGTATGAGATTTAGGATAATTATGAAATGCCTCCTTGCAATGATCTCCAAAGACTGAAGCCATTCAAAAGACAAGTTGGTTCTTTGTCTAACTCATAGCAGCTCAGCCTTCGCTCTATCCACAATGTATTTGTCATCCCCTTTCTTTAGAATATAATAAAAATGTTGTCTCTGGTCCTTTTATATGTTTAAAATGAATTGTTTTGCATAATTATAGCTTAAATTTTTCTGCAGCTGATTTCTTAACACTTGCAGTTCATTTACTGCTGTGTGAACTTACCATCTGAAACTGATCCTAACACAGTTTAAATTTGAGTTCAAAGCTACGTTGTTGAACAAGCTTTTCTACATAGATGAAGATGTGTGTTTTCTGCCATTCAAATATCCCGGCCACCTGTGACCACTGAGCTAGAAATATGGCTAGATTAATTAAAATTCAACTTTCATTTTTATTTAATTTAAACCATTTTAAATGTCATTATTATTTTATTTTTTCTTTTGTATATTTATTTGTATTTTATGTATATTAATGTTTTTCTGACATGTATATCTGTGCGAGGGTGTCAGATCCCCTGGAACAGGAATTACAGATGATTTTGAGCAGCCATGTGGGTGCTGGGAATTGAACCTGGGTCCTCTGGAAGAACAGGCAATGCTCTTAACTACTGAGCCATCTCTTCAGTCCTTATTATTTTAATGTTATTATTGCCTTTTCAAGGATCCAAATCAGGCCCTTGAATGCAAGGCAGTCACTGTCTTGGTGAACTACCTACCACTACAGCTAATTTAATCTTAAGTCATCACAGGACATTACTGAGTGCCATATTGGAAACTTCAGGTTTGAATAGTGAACACTGGTATGACCTAATATAAAAAGAGATGCCTTAAAAGGATCTGGACAGACCTCTGCTCCATAATTGTAGCCCTACTAGCTAGCCTACAAGTCTCGGGACAACTTAGTCCAACAAAGCTGTAAGAGCGAGTATCACTGATACTTAGACTCCTGTGTATGAGGCTGGGGAGATGGCTTTGTGGTGAAGTGCTTGCATACAAGCATCCAGACTTGAATTCAATTCCCAGAGCCCATGTAAAAAGCTGACTGTGATGTCTCATGCTTGTGATTCCAACTCTGGGGAGGTAAAGATCCTCAGAGCAGAGTCTCAGGACTTAGCACACAGACACAGACACACACAAACACATACTGGCTACAATACTCCCACATACGCTACCACAATTGCGACTGAGTTTGACAGTCATTGACAGGAAAGTATTAGGAAGCATGGCATTCCAAAGTCATCTAAGAAAAATAGCTTTCTTCCTAGAGTGACTTTTGATTGCAAGAAGTCCCTTCTATTCATGTCATTGTGCCATGTGCCATGACTCAGGTGGGAATGAGAAGCTGTGATTCTTTGGCATGTTAATCCTGCTTAGAACTCTATGGCCCAGGGCATTTTAGTGAGCATCATTCTGGATGATCTGTTCACAGCAGAGGTTCAGAGAAAAAAATTGACCATTCATGAAAAGAGGACTCAGGTTGAAGAACTGACATCTTAATAATATCCTTATTGGCTGAGTACAGCACATTTTATTGACCATACTAAAAAAAAATCTATAACATGTATACCATCATATTTTCCATGTACACTGGTGTAATGAAATCATTCTCATGCTCTCCTAAGTTCTTTCAAGTATGCATGCTACAGAAATACAAACCGATGGCATTTTAATGGTGACCTACTCCTTCTCAGCCAATAACAGTGTCTCCCTTCATCTACCACAGCATCTAAATCTCAAGATACTGGCTTGAAAAAATGTTCAGGGTGCATCAGTTTTCTCCTATAGCTTGCTGCTACTTTCAGGAAAGAAAGGAAAATAGAATAAAATTATTTACAACAATAGAGAAACCAAAGGGTCCCACTCAACCAAGATCCCAAACTTCTGCATGTGCCTGTCACAAATCTCTCTGTGCCAGGGTTCTCAGAATCTGAAGTTGCCCTACCTTTGGATAATGCCATAGGTTTACATTGGTTACTACATAACTCATTGAGCAGAACAATATGTTCTTGGTATTTTAAACGACATTCCTGGTTTTTGTGAAGGATTGTTATACCTCATTGAGCAAAGCTATCCCACACAACTCATGCTATGCCTATGTTATGAAATTGATTCTAGGTACCTAGACAGGGACAGTTTCTCTTTAACTCTGAGTTTTAAGGGCTCTGGCTTCACTGGGTCTTGCATCTGAAATTCACTGCACTTTGACTTTGCCCCATGGGACCAGTGAGCATATTCTGACTTTTCTACCTTTTCAATTGTGGTTTAGAATGAATGCCTAAGTAATGAGCATTACATGAGCAGTACCATGGGGCACAGTCATCTGTCACTGGAATGCTGCCACTACCTCCTAACTGCTGTGAGCTTCTTCAATTCTACCTAACAGTGCAGTCAGATAGATCTTTCTGAAGTCCTATCCTGCATGACAGTGTTGTTCACAGACTTTCAGGGGTTCCTTATCACCCACACAATGTCCTGGCTGCTCTCTAGCTTTCATCTCACCTATTTATTCTCCTGACATCATCCCCATGTCCGTCCTCCGAGCTTTGCTGAGTCTCACCTCTCCATTCCACACGCTTCCATCCCCCACCCCCTTACATGGTAGGCTCATATTCTGCTTCACCTTTACAGTCGCACTGTCCAAAAAGCTTTTTCAGACTCTCTAGCCCCAAATGACTGTTTCCCATTAAGTTTCTGTGACACATAATATTGAATGTATTGGATGTATTTGAATGGAAGCATCAATATATGGTCAAGACCCAATACAACTGTAGTGATTCTTAAACAAGCACTCCTTAATTTTGTCCAGAACCAAAGCTCGCACCAGCATCTTGTTCTCGTACCCAAGTTTGGGAGATGATGTTTACTGGCTGGGATTGGGTACTGTATGAAGTGTGCCTCCTTCATTATCATTACTTGCAAGGTAAAGGTCCCTTGGTGAGCTACTGTGCCATGTACAGAATAGAACTTGACCCAGATCTGAAGGCAGGAGATTTGGGTAGGGTAGGAGCATGTGAATGGTGAGGTCAAGTTTTTTGTCCCCTCAGCAGATATAAAAAAGGAAAGCGAGGTCGAGTAATGAGGTTTGATGGATATATAGAAGTAGGCTCCTACAGAGAAGCTTGGTGATCAGTTTCCTGAAACAAGTTTTTCTGTTAATGGGAAACATTTCTTTCCATTCAGGGACTTTGGGACCATGTCTTGGGCTTTTAATAAGAACATATTTGATTTGTTCATTTTCTGCACCTAGTTAGCTAAGAGGTAAAAAGCCATCTAAAAATGATTAGGACTCAAGAGCCAGATGCGGTAGGACATGCCTGTCATCCCAACATGTGGGCTTGAGGCTAGCCTGCACTGCATAACCAAAGTCTAACATGGAATCCAGTGTTTGTGTGTGTGTGTGTGTATGTGTGTGTGTATGCAATTTTCTTCATTTATTTTATTCAGTTATAAAGATGAAAATTACTTCATGTGCAAAAAGGATGTAACTTGAGTTAATTATTAAACAAATTGACATTCATAAAAGCAAATATCTCATCTCATTTGTAATACATAAATTATATATTTATATTTATGTACCTAAATTTATGCATGTATATGTTGCAATTACTGATGGTCTTGGTAAGACCTTAATAAGGTTTTGATCTAATATTCTGAGTGCCTGGATAGATTTCCTCCTGAGAGTTGCCCGAGACCTGGTGAAGATGCACTGTTCCTCAAATTAGCAGAGCCTGAGCTCATCTCATATTAATCAAAAAAGGCCTCTGATAGGTGAATTTGAAAAAAACCAAAATATTAGATTTGGATTTGCTTTTATCAGCAACAGGGAGAGACGGGTGCTAAAATTAACTTACTAAGAAGTTATAGGTCCTGTTTCTCAAAGCGCTACCATGAGTTGCCTCAGAATCATTCGATATTCATAATTATTTCAGTTTGAATGAACTTCCCTCAAATTAGACAAACCTTGCTAACATCCACAATGTGAAGAGTCTGTTCACCTGTCAACCACATAAGAATCCTCCTCCTCACTGATATCCTCGACCTTAACTTTCTAACACCACAACAAACCCGAGTTAAACAACTAAAACAGAAAAATTTTAGTGTGGAGAGTAGGAAATTTAATAAGCTCAGTATTGTTTGGGGGAGAAAGGCTTGGCACTTATTTTTTATTTTGGCTCACAATGTTAGTTCAGTTCATGAGGGCTTCATACTGTTGGTTTGGGGCCTATAGCAATACTGCATATCACTACAGAGGGGCACTCTTCTGTACTCACAGTCCCTTAAGAGGTTACACACCAGGCCTTCCACCAGACCACACCTCTTAAAGGTCCCATGACCTCCCAAGAGCAGCAAGCTGGGAGAGAAGCCTTCCAGGGACTTTCAGATTCAATTTAAAGAAGCCTGTGAGCCTCTGCTTGTAGCTAAATTCCCTACCAGACTTTCTTTTGTCTTTAACATTTCTTTCTATAAAGGAAACATTTTTAAAGATGGAAGATTTTTGCTGAGAAAACCATGTATTTATCACTAAATTTCTTTAGTGCAATAAACTAAGCTCTCTTTAAAAAATGAAAGAAAGAAAAAGTAAGGTTTGGGGCACTTCAAATGTCATCAAATACATTTGATCCCAGACATTATCTAGGCTTATCGTGAATAGAAAAATGCTAGCAGCTCAAGTGCTTCCAGGCTCTGGAGCATTCTCCCTCATCGGGAGGCTGATTAAGCTCATTATTTGGTGTCTAAAAGACTTCCAGGCTTATTGACCAGCCCTATGTGTGAGACAGTGGGTAGAGAAGTGCACACCCACTTGCAAAGCTCTAAGGAACCCAGGTCAGCAGGCCAACCATGGCCCTCTCATCCTGCAGCACAAACTGGGGCTCTGGCTTTTTCTGCCAAGAGTCTGTGGCTTAAGAAGACTGGTTTCTACTATCCCCTGAGAGCAGTGAGTCCCAGCTCTGCATTTACAGAAGCCCAGCCATGTTTTCACACCTGCTTATGTGTCCATATTTCCTTGTGTCCAGGCAAGAAGTGAGTTTTATACATGTCTTTTCACTCAAATACTTCACCTCCCTGGAGAACAGTCCTGTAGGTTGGTTCTAGAATTGCTGGAGCTCGAAGCTTGGATTTATTCAGTACTGTCAAGGGGCCTGGTGCTTGCCAAGGAAAACAGTATGGCAGCTGGGCCTTTGCGGGTGTGAAGCAGCTACAGACCACTCTGAGACCAAGGCTTAAGAGAGTCAGAGGGCTTTGGGCCTTGTTGCTGTTTGCACAGGGTGAGGCTGACTCCCTCTCTTCCCCTCCCATGCAGATGCTCTTCATTGGCTTTAAGCCACCATTCCCCCCAATTTTTGTAGTCCCTAACCTCTTTGATTTTCCTAATGACAAAATGTCTATACGGACAAATAAAAGAAACATAGACACATCTATCAAAAGAAACTCTGCTGTGCTCATTAGTTTACTTACAACTGGATATTTCTGATAGAAAATAATTTTTTTAAAAAGGAAAACTGAATGGGTGGCTCATAGGAAGAGCACTTGTTTGACATATCTGAGTCTCTGGGTTTGATTCCAGGCACCGATACATACATAAAATCAAATAAAAAATGGCAGTGTCCTGGATGATCTGCCTGGGGGCACTAAGAAGCAGAGCAGGCATCCAATGGTGCTGGTGTATTAAAGGCTGTTTCTGACTTCTTCATATCTGATGAGTCGGAACTTGTTTTCTATCCTCTATTCTGAAGGGCACGTTTTCTTATTTCTTCGTGTAGGAGATGACATGAGGGCTGTTAGTCGCCAAGATCAACAGTCCACTATGAAGCCCAAGTGTTCTATACTGATGGCTGCCTCCCTGGTTGCTTCCTGGGAGGTTCACACAGGGAGGGTGGGAACCGTAAGTGCAAGTCACCAGGGAGTTCTGACTTGAGCTTCTGCCAATGTTTCTTTTGTATCAAATGATTATAATTCAGGTTTTTTTTCAGCCAACTCTAGTCACTAAATTATTCCATTGTTGAGCCTCATGCACACACTGCATGGTTTTCTGTGCCTGCCTCTCAGATTGATCTCGAAGCCTCTGCCCTTTGCATTGGGCTCCTCAAGATGCTTCACTTTGATTGCTGAGGACTTGGAATGCTGTGTTTCCTTACATGCTCTGTGATCTTGTAGGAGAGACATTGGTGCTGTTAGACTATTCAAATGGTAGATCCTGAAGAAGTGAAATTTCTCCAGGAATTCCTTGCTGGGAGGATAGAAAGACTGAACCTTGGTGCCAGATAGAAAGGGAGTTTATAATCTAGGAAGATATTTAACACAGATCAGATCACTCACTAGGCTACCTTCTAAAAAAGAGAATGCTCAGACAATGATGCTTCAGGGATGGGTGGGGCCACACCTTGACCAGGATTACTTGCTGATGCATACCTCTTGCCTTCTTTTAAATCCAAACCTCTTGTCAATACATTGAAGACAGACATAGATGTCACAAGGCTTCTTTATTTGTTCCTCATCCCAGTGTGGTCACATTGCTGAGATGTGCTTTCTCTGTTCTTCACTATTTCTTCTCTTTAAAGTGAATTGGAGATGGATTGCTGGCTGAGCCTGGCTTGTTGGGGTTGCCAAATCCCAGGTTCTGACCCTTACAACTTTAGTAACGAATTTCTCAATGCAGCCAGGCACTCTCTCACATTCCCAGAGGTTTCAATAGCACAGAAGCTTTTTTGTTTTGTTTTAGGTCACTGTGTTTCTATCAAATATATGTCTCTTAATAAGCTGGAGAATTCCAAAGTCAGGGAAATTTAAGAACCGGAGTCTCACCTGCATGACCAGTGTTCTCAGCATGGTAATTATCCAGCCAGCACTTACAGAGATGGAAAGAGCCGGATGGAGACCTGAACTTTTCTCCTACCACCTTCTGGGTAAGGGATTGCCAGTGAAGGCTGGGCCAGGAAGAGGGCATCTTTGTCCCCCACCATGAAGTCCCCAGAAAGAAAGGGCAGAGAGGATTCTGTTACTCCCTTCCATACACACAGAGGTCACTGCTGGTGTGCATTCAAGTTCAGTGCGGCACTTCTGCAGCCTCAGGTCATAGAACTTTCAAGTTTGTCCACACCAACTTACCTTCAGCACTCATTTTGTGGAACTGTGGGATGTTCTGAGAAGCCTTTGTTTATCCTTATCTCCTTTGGTTTCACCCTCTGCAGAAGCTTTTCTCTGAGGAGTGTGGAAGCAGAGGCCACAACAAGGAGATCTAATAATCTGAAGTGACGTGATAGGGAAGTTGCTGTGAGCCAAGTTACAAGAAACCTAACAGGGACAAAGCTGACCAGGGTGGAGACATGGGCAACGCTGTGACACGCTTGTGAGAGAGGGTCCTACAAAGAAGAGGGGCACTAGAAGGTCAAGGCCCAGTCAGGGGCCTGATAGAAGTTACTAGAGGAGAGGTAAAAAAGTTTAGGGAAAGGCACAAGTTAGATGAAAGAAAATAGAATTTCTTCATTGTTCAGCTACTCAGAGGCAAGCATGATAATGCCTATGTTCTGAATATTTGACCAATGTTCTTCTCCTTGAACTTGTGTGTGTTCGTCTGTTTGTAGATGTGTTTATGTGCATGCATGTCTGCTTCTGTGCAGAAATACACATAAATGCATGTGTGCACACATGTAGAAACTAGAGGACCTTAGGTGTTGTTCTTCAGAAGCTATTTATTTTGATTTCTGAGATAGAGTCTCTTACTAGGACTTGGGATTTACCCAGTTGGCTAAGACAGCTGGGCTACCAGTCCCCATAGACCCAAATATCTCTTCTCTCCAGTATTGGGATTGCAGATATGAGTTACTATGCTAAGGGTTTTTATGTGAGTACTGGGAATCAAACTCAGGTAGGTCCTCTGACTCCTCTAGCAAACAGTTTACTAACTGAGGCATCTTCCCAAATCCTGTGCATCTTCATATTAATAGTGACTACAAGGCATGCTCAGTGTCTGTTACAATAGGAAGAGCTGATACTATTATTATGTAGTAGTAAATAAGAAAGTACTTAACATTCTTAAACACTGGCAGACTGAACACACAAGAGTCTTCCCCTTTCCTCTGTTCCTTTCTGCTATCCCCTCCCAAATGCTTCCAAGCTGACAGTAAACAGTTCCAAGGATTTAAGGGCAAATGACAAAGAGGTGCAAGGCACAGGAAGGATAGAATGTCAGTGGAAATTCAGAAGGTGGAGAGTGCGACAGGGCTGGGCTGGGAGTGACTGGACGATGTTGTGTGATATTTGTACTTTGTGTGAGGATTGGTTTATTGCTATGATTGGTTTCACAAAGAGCTAGAAATATAGGCTGGAGAGACTTTGGGGCACAGAGAGGGAATGGGAAGAGGTAATGTAGGCACAGAAGAGACATCAACAAGACCTGAAGATGGACATATAGATCAAAAGAAAGGCACAAAGCCACATGGCAAACTTCAGATTAATAAAAGCAGATTAATTTAAGTTTTAAGAGCTGGTGGGACAAACTTAAGCTAAGGCCAAGTTTTCATAACTAGTAAGAAGTTTCTGAGTCTTCTGAAAGGGCAGAGAAAGACTTGTTACAGGAAGAAATACTGTAGGATTATGCGTCTGTACATTGTCAATATTTGTCATTGTAAATATTGGTTTAATAAAATGCTGATTGGTCAAGTAGCTAGAAGTAGAGGTGGGGCAACCAGACTAGGAGAATTCTGGGAAGCAGAAAAGCAGAGTCACTGATGACAGCTATACACAGAGGAAATAGAATGAGAATGTTGCACTGAACAGAAAGGTACCAAGCCACATGACTAAACATAAATAGAAATAGGGGTTAACTTAAAGTATAAGAGTTAGGAAGTAAGAAGCCTGAGCCATAGACCAAACAGCTTGTAATTAATATAAGCTTCTGTGTGTTTCTTTGGGACGAAGCAGTTGTAGGACTCAGGGCTAGGCCAGGCCAGAAACTACTCCAAGATACTCATCTGAATCTACCCACTTTTACTGAGAACTGCCAGTAGGAATTTTGTTTTTAGTTTCACAGACTCTGGGCCTTCACAATCTGGAAGCCTGGCAGAGAAGGAACCATAAGACCAGAGCTTCTTACACCTTTTTCATCTGTGAATTTTTATAAAGATTTTATTTAATTTTAGTTTTTAAATATGTGTATGTGTGTGTGCACATGTGTGACAGTGCGTGAAGAGGCCAGAAGAAAGTGTCAGGCATTTGTGAGCTGGCCACTGTGAATGCTGGCAGCCAGATGAATCCTTCCAAGAGTACCATGTCATTGTCACTACCAAGCCATCTCTCCAGACCCTACCTGAAAAATTTCTGCACGATCCTGGATATATAAAATATGACTGCAGGTGAACCTGTTGTACAAGCCTGACAAGCTGAGGTTTATTCTTGAGACCTATATAAAGTTGCAAAAAGAGAACCAGTTCCTCAAAACTTTTCTGTGACCTCCACGTGTATGCTGTAGCACACACTCACTCACACACACACACTCACATACACATACTCACACACATTTTTAAATTAGGTATAAAACTCAATCATTCACTATTAATAAATCATAAAAACTATTTTAAAACAATTTTAGTAGGCATGTAATTTTATAGCTTATGCAGACAAATGTATATAGCAATGAGGATCATATACTTATTTTTGCGTAAAGAATTAACTCTTGGGGACTAGACAGATGCCACACTAGTTAAGAGTACTTAATATCCTTGCAAAGGACTGGCACTTAGTCTGAACACCTACACTGGAAAACTCACAAATGCCAGTAAATCCAGCCTCACAAGATGTAAAACCCTCTTCTTGTCTTTGAAAGCACGCACTCATGGGTACATACACACATAGACACATAGCCAAAATAGGGTAAATCTTTTTTTTTAAAAAGAAGAATTGAATCTTCGCTGCTCAATATTTGACACTACAGTACAGAGCATCATCAGGTAGGTGAGGTGTTGATTGAAACTTTATAGTCATCAATACTGAGAATGCTGTCTCACATAAATATTCAACACAAAATAGCAAAATAGAATTCTGTCCCAATCCCAAACCAAATTTCATTGTAAAATAATTTTTGTAACTCAAATTAGCAATTTAAACAGCAGTGCCCCTCCACCCACTGCGGTCTCACCTTGTAGCCCTGATGGTCTGTAACTCACTCGGATCAGATGAATCTGGAACTCACAAAGATATACCTATCTTTGCCTCCAGAGTGCTGCGATTAAAGGCTATTCATACCTAGCCCCAAACAGCTTTTAAAAGTCAAGCACATACAATAAAATCCAAAGAGATATTCATTTGATTCTTACATGATAAGGAATGGTAGTGGAAAAATATTAGATATCTCTTTTTCTGTTAAATTAAACTACGAGGTTTCTATAAAAAGAGAAAACTTGCTGTGCAGAGTTAAGTAAGAAAGCCACTGCAGTTCATAAGATACAATGGCCTTGAACCTGAGCCCAGATGTGTCAAGTAGTGTAGTTTCATAGTGTGACAGCATGCACAGTGCAAAGTACACATGTCCTATGTTCAAACCAAGGCATCCAGGAAGTTACTCAATGCAACATGGCTGATCACTGCTCAGAGCACTTTGGCTTTATTATGTTTTTAACTTTTTAATGCATATGTAATCAGTGTGCTAAAGATTTTTACCTTACCTACATTTAGTCACATGAGGTCACACCCAGCATTTATAAACCTAAGCCTTAGACTACTGGAATTGTTAGTAGAGTAGCTGGGATCCCATCTCTCTTTCCCCCTACCCATTATAATTTTGTTTTTTAAATTATGCACAAATATTGATTTGATAAAGAAAAAAACCCATGTAACACTGTGCTATGCACCAGTCATTTTTTAATAACTTTACCTGAATTATTGCTCTTAATTCCTACATAATTATTGCATAAAGCAAGCACCCTGCATTCTGCACTGAAAGCTCTGAGGCAGCACTCAGGAAAATATGGATGGCAGATGTTAAAGCGTTTGCTTAAGGTTGGCTATGGACCCACAGAGTTGATTCCAAAGGCTTTGCTGTTAGTGACTCCAGTTATCGACTTTGCATTGTATTTATGTTGGAGTTAAGGTAGCTTGCAACTATATGCTTCAGCATATCAATGTTTCATGAAGGCACAGGCCTAGCAGATGCAATCAAACTGTTTAAGAAACTTAAGGTCTGAGCCGATGGGAGACAAGACACAGAAAAACCAAAGTGCAGACCTCTGCCAATTAGCCTAGGTTCAGTGGCCTGCTTGCCACCTCCTGATTAAAATAAAATGGCATTGTGCATCCATGAGCCTCCTTGCAACAAGGAGTGGCTGGTCAGGCAGAGCATAAAATGAACAACCCTGTGATTTTGGTATTTAAACTGCTAAGTGAATGGAGGGAAATCCTGTAACTTCTTTCAGGACCATGAACTCACCTTAGAATTCACTGAATGTGTCTGAGAATGGTTCTGAGTCCTTAGCAATGAAAAGGGTATACTATAGCACTAATTCTAGCTTAAATTGAGTGCAGACTCAAAAGCAGTGGGCAGTTGTTCACCTGTTTACATAAATAAACAGTGCCTCTTTTGCAAGTGATCCATAATAAAGTTGATTTTATTTTTACTTTTGCCCACATCTACATAATTTGACTTTAGGAATGAAACCATGACTAATATTGCTTTAATATTAGTTGCAAGCCCTGGTTCTCCATCTAGGGCCAATTTTATTTTGCAAGCTGAAAGTCAGCACAGTATAAACGTTCCCTCCTGCAGAGGCAAGGCAAAGAACCGTCCTATTTTGTGCTTCTGTACTTAGGGTCTTTCCGTCTGTGCTCTCAGTAAGATGGAAACCTAAGCAGCCAGCGTCATGTTGTAGAAATCAGATTATATAACTTTATATACTGTTGGTGCCTTTTACTCTATAAAAATCAGTTTTCATGCCAGGCTCAGATTTGGCATCAGCAAGGAAAGACTAAAACCTAGTAACGAGAGGCCTTTCTGACATCTCCACCACAGGCTCATGTCAACTGAAACCTTATTAGAAGTGGCCACAAGTAGTCTGGTTTTCATACCTGCCAACATTTTCCTCCAGCCATCCCTTAACCACTTTCATAATTCACTTAAAACTACCCAGTCCTTGTAAGTCAATGAGATTAAGCAGTGTCAGCTGCCGGCTTCCAGCAGCTTCTCGGTCGCTGTATTAATATCTGTGTTCTCACCTCTTTCCCCTGAAGGCAGGAGCTTGCTTGACTGCAGCCATTAGTTCCATCCAAGATTCCAGTCAAAGGGGAGCCATGGGCAGATGATGTGGAAGACAGATGTTTGTGGAACCATATCCATACACTTTTGCATTTATCAGACGTGCGAGGACAGAGTTATTGTTCTCTCTGTGCATACATTCAGAATTGGGGTTTGGTTGAAGTGTGAGGCATAGACATGCTGCCTGCCCATGGATAACAGAACATTCTATTTTCTTATCTCTCTGCATGTCTCTCTTTCTACTTTATTACTCCATTTTTCTTTCCCTCTTATGGAAAAAATAGCTCAAAACTGAGACGTTTTCACTGCATTAGCTTTTCTCCTTAGTATAGTCTTGAGTTTTGAGCTCAGTTTCCAGTTATTTGAAGTTGCTTTGCTTTTGGTCAACACTGTGTTAGATTTCCAGCTCAGTAACAAATACCTGGGACAGGGGACTGAAGATAAACAAAAGGTTAATTTTGGCTCAAAGTTTTATCAGGCCCAGCATGTGATCAATGAACCACACTGTTTTTGGGTTTCTAGTGAGAAATCTCATCCTGATGACAGGGTTACAGAACAGCACTGCTTACCTGATGGCCAGGAGCCAAAGGGGGAGAACAGATGGGACAAGGGTCCCATTACCCGCTTCTAGGCACACACAGTAACTTAAAGACATCCTTCCACGCTCTAAGCTCAAATTCTTAGAGATTTTACCAACTTCTAATAGCATCTCCCATGGTGGTGGTGGGGGATGGGGAGTTACACAAGGAACTAAGCAGATGTTTAAGATCCAAACTATAATAAAGATTTTGGTTTCATGTAAACCCTGTAAACCACACCATTAAGATGGTAACTCAAATCATATGCATGTATTTTTTCTATAATAAAGAATCCAGTGCTTGGGGTCCAAAGATAATTCTCTGTTCTCCATGCTTAAACTATCTCCTCTCTAGCAGTAACTTCTATATAGACTAATGGTTTGCCCTGGATAGTTCTACCTGCAAGTACTCTTTCCAACAGAAGAGAAGGTGAGCCCTTAGAGTCTGACTTTTCGGATTTGAGATTCCAAGCATTTGTTTGGGCGGGGCTCTGCTAAGGTTTATATAGGAGCATCTCTGAACTCACATGTGGAAGGCTAGCTCAGCAGTAGTGTTCAGTAGGACCTGGGGAAAGCAATCCAATTGCTCTGCTCTGAGGTCAGTGAGGGGTTAGTCTGTTGATGGGTTAGTAGCTTCACAGGGAGGTCCTGGAAGCTTGGGGAAGTGGGACCTGGCTGGAGGAAGCAGACAATGAGGAGTTTATCTTAGAAGAGGGATATTTACCCTGCCAGTTTCTCCCCCTTCTCCTCCCCCCACAATCCTTTCCTACCTTGTCTTCTCCTCCCCTTACCTCTACTTATCTCCCATCCTTCCCTTTCTCTGTCTGTGTAAAGGCACCAGTTTCCTCTGCTGCTTGTTTCCTCTGCCCTCATGTTCCACCTGACTCCAGGCTCCAAAGCTACTGGCCAACCATGGACTACAACCTAGGAAATTATGAGCTCACACACATCTCTCTTTCCTTTAAGTCTTTCAGCTCAGGTACTTTGTCACAATGATGGAAAGCTAACACAAGGTCATTGTGAAAACACAAGCTTTGCCTCATGGATCCTGACTTTCTCTCCTCAACTGTAGAGCAGAACCCAAGCTCCAGGAAGGTGCACAGAAGGCCCGCTGTCCAGGTGCCTGGTAGGCAGGGCTCCGTGTAAGCTGTCTGTGAGTGTTTTACTACAGAAGTCCTGTTGAACCAAGAGAAACTCTGCTCCTTTCCTTGGCAACACACTTTACTTTATATGTGGAGGTGATAAAGATAACCATCTTACCTCTCATCTATTTCTTTTCCTGCAGGGAAAGCTTCCCTATTAGTGCAGATGCACTCTCTTAAACAGGCTTGGGGAGAAACGTGTGGCTTTCCATGATCTATCTTTTAAGCCATCACCACTAAATGCTCATATTAAATCTCTTCAGTGCCACTGGCTCCCAGCTTTCTCTCTCAACCCCTCTTCCATAAACCCCTCTTTGTTGCAGCATTCAGATGATTCAGTGTCCAGGGACATTGTGGCTCTCTGATGGCCAGAAAGGAGCTCTGTCTTTGGAGAACAAGAGCATATGATGGTCGAGACAAGGCTCTAGATCCAGATCTATCTTCAGAGAGGCCTTCTAAACCTTGATGTGTGTTTGCAAGTGAGAACCTCTGAACGGCCTCTTAGGCATAGCATGGGGCCACGGGGAAAAACTGTTGTGGTAGCAGGGTCCAGTGCTGTGCCAGTTTTGCTGAAGCTGTTCATGGTTTTGTTTTTAAAGGAAAAGGATTGTGGTGCATGAGCTGATGATATACAGCTGTACAACTGCCCCCAGTTCCTCTAAGATGGAAAAATGAAATCCATGAAAGGGAAGAGTTGGGCCGATACAGCTCACATGGTCAAGTACTTGTCTAGTGTGGCTATGATGTGTGTATGTAACTCCAGAACTCAGAAGGTGGAAGCAGCAGGGTCATAGGTCAAGGTAATCCTCCTCAGCATATTGGTGGTTGTGTGTGACACTCTAAAGAAAAGGGGAGTATTGACAAGGATGCTCAAGAAGTGGAAGTGGTCCTTGGCGGTTAAGTCCCCAGGAAGTTCTGAATTCCCGTTCCCCATCCTTCATTCCTGCAGCCCTAATGGGTCCCCTACTCCCCTCTGCTGTGCTGACCCATCTCCCAGCAGTGGGATAGGGTGGGACCCTTCAACACTGTGGCCTGTCCTGGTGGAATCACTGCTTCTACTCCCAGCTTGTCTGTGCCCAATCCTGGTCCCTGTCTCCACATTGCTCCCAGCCACACACCCATCTGTATGCAGCTCTTAGTATACTCTCTCTGACCTCCAGAGTCCTGTAAGGCTTGATTTTTCTTTTCTTCTTGGTCAAAGAGAGAGAGAGAGTAGTCCCAGAGTGAGCAACGTCCACAGATTAGTTGGACATTCCAAGAGAAGCTTTTCTTGGATAACATGTGTTAATATCACTTTCCAGAATTTTTTTTTGCTTGACCCCTGCTCCAGACTAAGTTTCTCTCTAGGCTGTCACAGCAAATATCTTCAGTTGTATGATGAGACCCCATGTCCAAAACCATGCACTCTCTGAGGGCTACGATACTGACTCACAAATAGCCCACAAAACGTTCCCCAAATGGAAGGAAACTCTATGGAAGGATGTTTTCTGTCTTTTTCTCCTTTCTCGCTCTTGATAAAACCCAAGCAGATCTCTTTTCAGTTAGTTTTTACTTGTTTGTTTTTAGAGAAGCAGGGTTTAAAACAAATGAAATGCAATAAAAATAACCAAAGTAGAAAAAATAAATTCTAAGAGACTAGTAATATTGTCTCTGGTTGTTGTTTAAATGGGAATAGTGGCAGCCCATGCTTGCTTAAACTTGATTTTTTTTTTTTTTTTGAGAAATTTATGACCATGAAGTCTCTGTTTCTCATTTCACCAGCCTTTTTTTATATTGAGATGTGGAAGACATTATGTCTCTCTTGAGAACACACAGAAATGAAAGTCGAGAGTGTGAATCCAGGGGTGGAAAGGTTTAAACAGGGAGGAGAGAAGGAGGAGCAAAATGAGATGGGGAGGTGGAGGAGGACTAGCCGAAATAAAATGGGTATTGAAAAAAGCAAATGGAAACCTGATCTCTTGTAATCCAATTAAAGTGTGAAATAATTTTTTTTAAAAGTTGGAAGGAATATACAAGTATGACTAGATAATGCTACTTCTGGAGCTGTGGATCAACTAAACAGAAATATCAATGCTGCCACATGTGTGCATGTTACTTCCTTATGCACTGTTGGTCAGAGAGGGTCCAGGCTCTCTCAAAAGGCCATATAGGAATTTGACATTTCTCTTGGTTGTTCATTACAATCAGATAATAAGATCCTATTATTGAAGTCACCACATATCATGGTTGCAACACATAGAGAAACCAAGCTGCAGCTGAGCCAGAAACTTTCTCCCTGTTGGCCAGCCTTTCATGTCATAATGTACAATGTAGCCTTCTGAGAAAGAGAAGGCATCAGGGGTCATTTCCAACTATGAATCCTAGGACTTTAATACCAACCTGTGATGTAAGATGTGCCTACCTTTTTGACAGCGGCAGGACTGTTATGGGTGTTACAACCACTCTCTGATTGTATGTAAGCCCACTACACAGTTGGGACCGTATGTCTAATACTATAACCTGATCAAAAATACATGCCTGGAAAACTCACAGGCCATAGATGGGAACTTGCCACTACTGTTTAACTAAATTGACATACAGTGAAACTGCTTTTTAAGTGCCCCAAGACAATTTTTAAGCTCAGGTTTAATCAGAGGCGCCTTTATTTACAGGAAATGGTATAGGGTCCTGCGTTGACCTTCCCTTTTATTTTGAGCCTTGAAGCCAGGCCTGTGGATTGCTAGCTAGATATCCTATGCTCTTTTCCCAATATCTGGCATGTTTTTGCTTTCCTGTCTGCACAAGTTGGTAGAGGAAGTTGGACTGTTTACCTGAAGTCAGTTTTTTTCCAGTCACCTGGGGATTTTCTACTGTGCTCAGCCCTGGGTAGCCCCCATACATAAACTGAGATGGAGCTTCAATAAAGTGGCATTTTTCTTTGGATGAGTGATGCAAGCATTTGTCTTTTTCAATCCCCAGGCTTGGGCCTGACTCGCCAACGACTCAGGTAATGCGGGCACTACAAAATAGGTGTCCAAGGTGCTTAAAATAAGTGTTAGTTGAGTGCTCGGTTCTAAATAAGATATTTATACCGTTCTCTCCAAAGTTTAAGGAACATTGTAGAAAAGGGTGTGGAACAATGTAGGAGCCAGAAGATGAGAAGAAGAGCTAAAAATGCCCTGTTTGTTCATTCAGTCATGAACTGGGCCTAGATAAAACTGGCCTGTCAACAGTCAGTCATGGGTGATAACAGAACTCACAGCCCTACCATGTCCCGATAATTACTGGCTACTGACAGATTCTGGAAGAAAAATGACATTGTCTTAGTTATGCACACACTGGTAAACTTACCAAGCTCCAGTGGGTGGGTTCAAGTCTGTGGTCACACAGATGGCCTTGGTGCAAGTCATTTTATAACAAAACAAAAGAACATATGGAAAAGGGATTTGTAGGAAGGTGAGATTAATAAAGGTGAGAGGGAGATGAGAGAGAGTGGGGTGAGATAATATACATGTATGAAATAGTCAACAAACTATAATAATGATGATGATGATGATAATAATAATCAAGAGACACAATGTCTTAGTTTGGGTTTTTATTCCTGTGAAGAGATGCCATGACCACAGCAGTTCTTATAAAGGAAGGCATTTAACTGGGGCTGGTTTATAGTTCAGAATTTAACCATTATGATTATGGTAGGAGAATTCTGGCATGCAAGCAAACATTGTGCTGGAGAAGGAACAAAGAGTTCTATATTTTGATCTGCATGCAACAGAAAGCGATCTGTCATACTGGGTGTGGCTTGAGCATATATGGACTCACCTCCACAGTGACACACTTTCTCCAATAAAGCCATTCCAACAAGGCCACACCTTCTAATAATGCCGCTCCCTGTAGGCCAACCAAGCATTCAAGCACATGAGTCTATGGGGGTCATATATATTCAAACTGCTGCACTCCACTCTCTGCCTCCTATAGGCTTGTAACCAAAACCCAGTGAAAATTACATCTCATCTATTGTCCAAAGTTTCCATAGTGTCATAGGCTTCACAATGTAAAACTCCAAAGTTCAAAGTCTCTACTGAGATCCATACAATCTCTTGACTGTAAGCCCTTATAAAATCAAAATAAAAAAGAGCACATACTTCTAATATATAATGGCACAAGACATACATTGCCATTCCAAAATGTAAGGAAAAGAGCATAGTGAGAACACATTGTACCAAAGCAAGATGAAAAATCAGTTAGGTAAACTCCAAACTCTGTATCTTTGTATTTGATGTTAAAATGCTCTTCAAATCGCTGATTCCTGCTGTGAGACTATACTTTTGTACTGTAGATATTGGTTTAATAAGATGCTGATTAGTCAAGTAGATAGACAGAAATTAGAGGTGGGGCAACCAGACTAGGAGAATTCTGGGAAGCAGAAAAGCAAAGCAGCAGACAATATCGAAGTACAGAGGAGGCAGAATGAGAATTCTGCTCTGAGAAAAGGTAAAGCTACATGGCTAAACATAAATAGAAATATAGGTAAACTTAACAAGTAATAAACCTGAGCCATAGACCAATCAGCTTGCAATTAATATAAGCCTTTGTGTGATTATTTAGGAGCAAGTAGCTGCAGACAGGTCTGGACCTTGGGGCTCATCTAGGCCAGAAAATTCTGACTACAAAATTCTTTTAGATTTGTTGACTACAAAACACTTCTTTCTCTAGGGCTGGTTCTATTCCCCATCAGTAGTTCTCATCAGCAGGTATTCGATGATGCTGGCATCCCCAACATCCTGGATTCTCCAAGGCAATCCAGGCTTCAACTTCTCAGCTTCATACAATGGCCTCAGTAGGCCTCTATTCAGGGATGCCCCCAACACAGACCTACCCTCAGCAGCTTTCCTTAGACATGGAAGCAAATTCTGTAACCCATTTCTACTGTCCTTAAGTTTAAAGCCATAACCATGTGGACAAAGCTTCCAAGTTCTGATCCTTGCTGGGGTTGGAACATGGCCCCCTCATTCAATTACATCTTCACCAGTTTTCTCTGTGTGTGTGTGTGTGTGTTGTTGTTGTTGTTGTTGCTGCTGCTGCTGCTGTTGTTGTTACCTTTACTGCCTAAGCTTGACTGTCCTGAAACTTAATATATAGACCAGCATGGCCTCAAACTCAGAGGTCCACCAAGCTCTGCCTCCAGAGTATTGAGATTAAAAGCATGCACCACCATACCTGGCTCTAAGCCTGTTTTTAGATTTCTTTTCACAAGCTGAAAACTTAGCTGCGAGGGAGCTTGTCCTGAGGCCATTTTTTCTATTTCGTTTTCTAATCTGTTTATTTCCACAAATACAAGATTTAGTTTTATTCCACTTCCTAGTGCTTATTTCATCCTCAAATTGTACATTTTGTATTTTTCCTTGCTCAGTTTACTTCTTTATAGACCTATATAAATGCTCAGTTTACTTCTTTATAGACCTATATAAAAGTGACCACTAATAAGCATAGAACAGAAACAGAGCTAATACTATGCTGTTTTGAGATTTTTTTCTGCCAATAGAATTCATCCAAAACTTTTCAATTTCACCTCAGGCAAACTTTTTGGACAAAGGCAAAAAGCAGCCATATCCTTTGCCAAAATAACACAAGAACAATCTCTTGGCCATATAGTAATAGTCTTCTCCTCTGAAACTTCTT
Source organism: Sigmodon hispidus (assembly GCA_004025045.1). Classification (NCBI taxonomy): domain Eukaryota; kingdom Metazoa; phylum Chordata; class Mammalia; order Rodentia; family Cricetidae; genus Sigmodon; species Sigmodon hispidus. Next base: position 92,216 of record PVIH01005388.1, read on the forward strand.
GAGCTAGGCCTCCACAGTTCAGATCACCCTCAGCACCATTGTCTCCCAAGCTTCTACTAGTATGGCCCACTAAGCCCCACTCAAAGCATTAAACTACTTTTCTAATCCAAACTCCCAAAGTCTAAATTTCTTTAAACAAAGACATGGTCACACTTATCACAACAGTACCTTAGTCCCTGGTTCTAACTTCTGTCTTAGTTAGGGATTTTATGTTGAGATAGCTCTTAAAGGCAAGCATTTAATTGTGGCTGGCTTACAGTTTCAGAGGTTTAGTCCATTATCCTCATGCCAGCATGCATGGGGTTAAAGAAGGTGCTGAAAGTTCTGTCTATTGGTCCACAGGCAGTGGGAGACTGTGTGTCACATTGGGCATAGCTTGAGCATAAATGATACCTCAATGCTCACCGTCACAGTGACACACTTCCTTCAACAAGGTCATACTTTCTAATAGTGCCACTCCCTAAAGCCTAAGCATTCAAATACATGAGTGTCTGGGGGCCATGCCCATTCAAACTACTCCACTGAGGTTGCTGAGATTCTTTCTTGTATCCCTAACATATCTCTTCTCTGTGTATGTGTTGGTTTACGCACACACACACACACACACACACAGAGAGAGAGAGAGAGAGAGAGAGAGAGAGAGAGAGAGAGAGAGAGATTCAGCTAGGCTGGCTGGGAATGTTAATCTTCAAGTCTTTAAGATCTCATAGACATCCTTTGTTCCCCAGTTTCCCAGTCTTTCCACCAAACTTAACACCATTCACTGTAGATGCAGATGCTGTTATCTGACAAAACACTTGAGACTTTTTTGATTGTTGATTTGTACCCAATGGGTAAAACATTAAGGAAAATGTAAAGAAGGAGGAAAGGAGAAGAGGAAGGAATAAACGAAGGAAGGGAGAGGAGGAAAGAAAGCATGCAACTTTTAAACATGCTTTGCAGACGTGAGGAGCGGCTGCTGGCTGTGCTCTGTGGAGAGGACTGTGGAGACTTCAGAGTGTTATACCCAGAGCATCAGGGGGGTTGAGGAAAGTCCCTAAGCATGGGAGGTCGACTTGGAATCGCTTCATATTTGTGTAGCAACACAAAAGAGAATTTACCACATGGTTTGGCAATAGCATTGTTTTGAATGGTTTTTCCAGACTCTCAAGATGGGAAGGTTGTTATCACTGCAGATTAATAGAGTTTTTGAAATTGAGGGGAAAGAACTTTTTCATTTGGCCGAGATAGTCTCACTTAGCAAATTGCTGCTCATCGTGTTTTCAGTAAGAGTCTGCTGTGCATAAGAAATGTCAGGGCATTGGAAAGGAACTGCCAACTGGGAGGAAAACATCACTAACAATAGGAGATGGGAGAGAATACAATTATTTTTATTCTGTTTTGTGTAAAGTAAAGATGATTGGAATCATGTGTGAAGTCTTTTTCAATGTCTGACCACTCGCTCTTCTCCATCCTTACTGCTGACAGTTCCCCTTTCCTAGGAATTCAAGCCTGGAAGCTGAGGGGTGGGTAGTATTCATCTTATCAGGCACATTCTCTCCCAGTTTTAGGACCAGTGCTATAAAATGTAAAATTGTGTGTGTGTGTTGTGTGTGTGTACATGTGTATGTATGGATAGAGAGGTCATGGGTCCACTTTGTTTTATGAGATAGATCTTTCAATCTCTCACTGGGATTTGGAACTGGTTAAGATACACTGGCTGGACAGTGAGCCATGAGATTTGCTTATCTGCCTCCCCAGGCCTAGATAACAGGTGCACAATACTATAAGTGGTTCTTGAACTCACGTCCTCAAGTCTGTGTGAAAGCACTTTATAGACTGAACCATAATCCTATCCCCAAATGTAAACTTTTTAAGTAAGGACAACTTTCATAGATGTTAGGGGGAGTCCTGGTGTACCCTCTGAGACTGCCCTATTGTTCTTGGAAACCCCATTTTCTTTATTTCCTAAGACACCTCTTTTAAGTACCAGCCCACTTACTGTGCCACAGCCATGGTTTAATTTTTCCCTTTTCCTTTGTGATGTTATTCTTTGCTGATCTTTCTTTCAACCATCTGGAGAGATTTGTATATCTGAAATTCTCAAAGTGATACAATTTTTAAAGATAGATTATGAAAGATGATCTCCCACTATAAGAATTCACTTTATAATGTTATAGTTAATTGCTGGCTCTTATTACTGACATGAAGTCTTTTATTTTTAGAGTGCACACTATTGAGTCAAATGAAAAGTGTTCCTCCCTCAGACACTATGTCTTTTGGTGGGATTGTGTTAGCCTAGGAATGGAATACACTTGCATTTCATAATCACAGAATAATGACCCCCTTTGATGTACCTCAACAGATACATGACTAGGTGACTGGTCGACTGCCTTGTTCTATTGATCTCATGATAGCCAAGGCAGGAAAGGCAGCCCTGAGCTTCTCCTGTTCTTAGTGAGTCAAGGTAGAGACTCGAAGGCTGGCTGTACCAAAAAAGAGAGGCCTGATCACCCATAAAATACTTGAGGTAACAGCTATACCCCCACCCCCCCATTACACTTGGTATGACACAAGGTCAGACTGTCACTTCCATAGTGGGAAAGAAGGTGACTGGACATTTGATGTCACACAGTGAATGTATCATGGTAGTTTGGGGCCACTGGGATGAAGTTGTGTGTATTGTGTCTCTGTGTGTGTGGTGTGTATGTGTGTGTGTGTGTTTGTGTCTTTGTATGTGTGTGATGTGTGTTTATTTGTGTGTGTATTTGATATGTGTGCTCATTTGTGTGGGTGTATATATGTGTGTTTGTGTATATGTGATGTGTGTTCATTTGTGTGTGTGTATTCTTTTTCTCACTGTAGTGAGAATGTACTTTACAAAAGTGACTTAAGAAAGAAGTGCGTGACTTTGAATCACCATTTAAGGGCCTTGTCTGTCACAGAAGGAAAGTCATGTCATAGGGAGCATGAGGTGGCTGCTCACATTACATGCAGAGTCAGGAAACAAAAAGCAATTGATGCTGACACTCAGCTCAGTTTCTCTTTTATTTAGCTCAACACTCAAAGTAGGTCCTTCCTCCTTAATCAATGCCTCTGGGAAACAATTTCAAAGACACACCCAAAGGTATGTTACCATGGCAATTCTGTCTAGTTGTGGTAACAGTGAATCTTAACTATCACATGTAGGTAGGAAGTAGTTGTTCTGGATCTTCAAGGCCATTTCTTACCTTTCTGATCTAAAAATTTGTACACTCAGCATTACAGTTTACTGCTAAGTTTAGCTATCTTGCCTTTGTGCTAAAACAAAACAAAAAAAATAAACAACAAAACCCTTGGACTCATCTAAATATCTAGATTTCTGGGGCTAGGGGTGTATTTCATTGGGGGTGGAGCTTGCCTAAGAAGCGTGAGCCCTGAGTTTAGTCCTCAACACCCTGTAATCCAAGCATTGTGGAATTTATTGGTAATTCCAGTACTTGGGAGGTAGAGGCAGGAGAATGAAGAATTTAAGGTTATCTTCCATCACATAGTGAGTTGAAAGTTAGGTTAGCTTGCTGAAAAAGTAAATAAGCAAATCAAATCTTGGGCCTGGAGAGATGGCTCAGCAGTTAAGAGTTCTTGCTGCTTTTCCAGAAGACCTGGGTTTAATACACAACACCTACACACAGTTCACAACCATCTGTAACTCTAGTTCCAGGGAATCTAATGGATTTTTCTGTCTTCCATGGGCACCAGTCAAGCATGTGGTGCACAGACATACATGTAGGCAAAATACTTCTACACATAAAATAAAAATAAATGAATGATCAAATCAAAGCAACAACTACCTTTTTTTTTTTTTTTTTTTAATAACCCCATGCAGCTTTCCCTGTCAGAGCACCTGCTTTGCTTTCCCTCAGCATTTTCACTGACTACTTTAGAGATTTCTTCACTGTACATTCTTTCCAAACCCCAGGGGCTGAAGCTGGTGTCATGTTACTGGATCTGAAATGTCTCCCATGGGCTCTTGTGTTTTAAAACCCAGTCTCCTGCTGGGGGAGCTGTTTTGGGAGGCTTTGGGAGCTTTGGAACTGGGGCTTTGGTTGGAGGAAACAGGCCACTGGAAACAGCCTTGACTAAGCCCCCACCCCCACCCCCTTGCCTGTCTTCTTCCTCTGTCCTATCTGGGAGCTCTGCCCTACCTCCCTGGGACAGTGATTTTTCTGGGCCAAGCTTTCTCCACCACGGGGAATTAAGTATCTGAATTTAAGAGGTATTTTGCAATAGTTATGAGAAAGTAACTAATATAAAAACTTCTTGATAAAGAATACAGAGAAAGATCTCTTTGCTTGTGTCCATGGGGACACCTTGTGGCCTAAATCCAAGACCACACCAACAAGATTTGGTTTCTTCTTCAAATGGTTCCTGGTGACTAATCAGTTCTGGCTGTGGGCTGGGCTGCCTTCCTGGAAAAGATATTCTCAGACCTGTGCCTTACACTGTGACCTCATTTGGAAATGACCTCATTTGGAAATGAGGACCTTATAGACATCATAAAGTTACAATGAGGTCATGAGATCACAATGAGGTCATGAATTGTGATGAAGTCATTATTACAATGGCATGAAATCACAATGAGGTCACAAAGTCACAATGAGATCATGAATTACACTATGATCTGAAACTCATGATATGGTTATGATTACAATGAGGTCATGAATTAGGATGAGTTCATGAATTATAATGAGGTTATAAATTATGGTGAGGTCATGATTACATTGAGGCCATGATTATGATGTCGTCATGAACAATGATATTATGAATTATGTCATTTAGGATTAGCATGACCTTAAGCCCAGTGACAGGTGTTATGAGAGAGAAGGGACACATACATAGATACACACATTGAACACACATGTGCAGGTAGTGTCTGAAGAGTACTATGCAGCCCTGGTGCTTACTAAGTGTTCAGTCATGTACAGGACATCCTCACAAGGAAACTGCAGGAATACATGAACAGACAAATAAAAGAGAAAGTGACTAAATGATACCAGTGTAGGCAGAGCTCAGTGTCAGGGAGAAATTGTGTGAACATGGGGATTGAGAACAAAAGACAAAGAGGTCAGATGATTTGAAAGGCGCCTGGAAGGGAGCAATAGGCTTGTGTGGAAGAGCTGTGCAAAGCTCTAGCTGGAGAGTCTTGCAGACAAAGGGAATATCATATAAAAGTCTTTGGTTGGGAAGTACTTGATGCGAGCAAAAACAGAGAGATGCGGGGCATTGGAATGGAAGGGTGGGTTCGGAGGGCTGGGCCCCAAAGCTCAGATCATGGAGGCCTTGCCGGTTATAATGAATTTGACATTTTCAAATTTTAATCTGAAGCCTTTAACAAGCAGGCTTTGTACATGTGTGAATTTGAGTCTATCTGTAACAAGGGCAGAATCAACTGTTGCTATATTTTTCATACAGATTCAAAGCTTGGAGATAAATGTGAAGATCTCAGACATAATTGCAGATCTTGAAGATGATTAGCAGGCTGTTGTTCCTTGGTGTGCTGTAACTGGAGATTCCTTAGTAGCAGAGCCCTTCCCATAGACTTATTACTAATAGGGGAAGACCCTGGACTCCCCTCCACCTGCTCCAGACTAGAGGAGTGTCCAGTATGAGCCAAAACATATTGCACTAAGATTCCCATGGTCAAAAGCGCAATGGAATCAGTAGTGACCCTGCCCTGAGGAGTTCATAGTCTCAACATGGTGTGAGCAGCACTGTGCTGCACATAGTGAGTGAGAAGAACAGAAAGGATGGTGCCGGGAGCCCAACAATCATGCTTCTGAACAGACCTGCATTCAGATGACATGTTCCAGCCCCCCTCACATCATCTCCAGAGCTTTGCTGAGAAGAAAAGCTGAAAGTTATTTGGGTGACAAAGGGGAGCCAGTTCTTAAGTGGATTCCTGAATCTTTCTGATGCCCTTGTTTTGAAAATAAACACAAGATCTCCCAGCATTTGAATTTCGATATGCATTACCTGGGCAAGCCTTCTATTGGCCTATAGTCTTGTCAAATAGAGTGGGAACTCATCTAGTCCTCCATTATCCAGTAAATCTGGTATTGGGATATCTCAGTGATACCATTGCCCCCTTAAGCTAGTTCTTTTCTTTTCAGGTCTTTGGCAAAGTAGTTTCTAGTACAATGAGATGAAACTGGAGTCTTTGAAATTTTTTCAGTGTTAAGTTATAAACTGAGGGGTTCAGGAAGAGGTGCTGAGATCCAGTTTTTACTGCATGTCCACAATAAAAGGATGGAACATGAGCTTCTAGGACCGGTCCCCCACAAGAGGGATCAGGGAAGAAATCCAAGCAGCTCTGTCCCCCTGAGAGGGTCCACACTCGGCTCAGATAGGTCCTGTCCCACCTAGACAGTCCCCAAGTGCATTGCTATTTCAAACTGCCTACTAGGCATCGAGAGCTGGCTTAGCGCAGGAAAGCGGAAAGAAGAAGCATGAAGGCTGATCTTCTGAACAGGAATACTCAGGGGAGAGGGGGAAGAAGAGTATTTAGCTGAAAAAGTGGGTGACTGAGCTTGTGTCTCTCCAAGTGGACTGACAGCTCCAGGGCTCTGCTGACAGTGGATTGAAGGTGCTTTGTCCAAATGCGTGAGGAAAGGCATGAAGAGCAAGAGCTATGTCCGAAGACACACAGACTTCTGCAGAGTCCTTTGTTGTGTTGCAGAGAGATCCTAAGTGTCTATGTGGGGTTGGGGCATAGGAGACTGTCACAAAGCATGTGATAGATGCAGACAACAGTGTGGGCCCAAGTTGGCCCTGCCCTGACCATTCCAAAGTTGTCTTAATGTCAGTCAAAGAATAAGAGATCATCAACGTGTGGGTCTGTAAGCTCTTTGAAGATAGGCTGTGTAAAGAGAGAATCCCCCAATGTCCTGAGACAGTCTGCTTCCATATCTGCCACAGAGACTCAGTCAAACTGTACCAGAGTTGACAGAAATGAAAATACTGGAAAGAGACATTTGTGTCTCAATCTGACCACAGACTATTGAAACAATGGGCCCCAGGAAGAGGGAATTTTCTGAGGAACCGAATGCTGGGAGAAGAAAAAGCCTCTAGCCAGAGGGAGAAATTCTTTCCCAGAAAATAATTTCATAGTTTTAACAACTTGCCAGAATACCTTAGATGATGAGACTAAAAGTCCACACAGTGATGGGACAATGGAACTGAGGACCACATATTGACTTAGTCTGCTTAAATATGTGTATTTCTGCTCCTATACCTAAACTTTTCAAGTCATTATAGGACTCTGAAGGTAGACTCGAGGAGGTCAGTGGATCTCTATGCCCCTCTTCCTATTGTGGCCTCATTGATAAGTCTCCTTTTTACTTTTAATCTGGCTTTTTCAAATTAGCTTCTCAATGGTGAGTAACTGAGCTCAGTTTCTCGGGGTAAGGACTGTGACCTGAATTCAGTAACAATGTTAAAGAGAAAACTCTGAAACGTCAGTAGGACTTGTCATTTTTGTTTTTAGGACAGCAGTAGTACTATATCACCTGGCTGACTTTGAACAACTGTCCCTCACCATTCCCCTGTCTCAGCTTTGCAAGTAACTGCTTGCATATATATATATATATGTATATATACACATATATATATGAGTACATGTGTGTCCTCCATATATATATATACATATATATATATATATGGATGGGGGACACACGTGTGCTCATGCACATACATGTGCGCACAAAGTAGGAGATTAAAGTTAAATACAGACAACTCTAAGAACAGAAAAAAAGCTTAGCAATTCCCTTTCTCCCTCTTCCAGTGATCCTTGCACATAGGCAGGTTGAGCTGCCCACTTTGTTTTTTCAGGACCCCCACGCTGGCTAAAAGAGCTGTGGATGGCTCTGAATGGAGAGACACAGTACTTTTCCAACTCGGAGAAATGTAGGGTAGAAAGAACTGTTTTGCTCAAGAAGCAGGGTTGGTTGCACCCCCAGAGATGGAAGGTAAATCCCTATTGCTGAAGAGCGCATGCATGTCAGACATAGTGCCCAGAGGATCCAGTGCTGGGACTGATCTGAAAACCTCCTCCCTGGAGACTTGCTTTCATGGTACAAAAGATAACATGGCAGCCTCCAAAGCAACCTACAATCCTACACAAATACAGTGCCTAAAAAACACAACTACTACCAGCATGGCAAGATAGCCCCAAGGTTGAGTCCCGATATACATACCTTGGTGGAAACCAAAACCTCTCTAGTTGGATTTAAGACTTACCATCAACAAGAAGGAAACTACAGCTGGTACTCAAAACCAAGCCACCTATTCAGTACTAATGAGGTCCTGGATCTTAGGGAAAAAAATCTATAATCGCCTCTTTCCTAAACAAGCAAATCTCTAACTATACTCTAAATATTTGCCCCTTTACTCATAGAGAAGTGTAGTCCTCACTTCTCATCAAGGAAACTTCTCCTTGCAACAAAGACCATTTCAGAAAGCCATAACCAATCAAAATGCATGGCTTGTGGAGGTCAGTCCACATTTACAAAACAGCTTAACATCTAAGGATTAGAGGACAGTGCAGAAGAAGGAGCAAAAGATTATAAGAGCCAGGGGATCAGGGAGTTTGCTGAGAGACTGTGCCTCCTAGTAATGTCAGGAGGTACAGTTTACATCGATAACGTCTCACCAACATGACTACCCAAACATGACTAAACCAAAACACCCATAGACATGCCAATGTGTGCACAGTGGAAAGCCCATGAGGCCTCAACCTTTCACAAAGAACTACAGACAGTTAAGGAGTGCTGAGAGGGGGTGAACTAGTCTTCCCCAGGGGAAGTACACCAGTTGGTTTTCCAATCAAAAATGGTTAGACTTGAAAACATACATACAGACAAGTGACATTATCCACACCAAGAAGATTGTATATAAGGAATATATAAGCATGTTGAAAATTATTGAAAAAGAGGCCTTGAATTTGAAAGAGAGAATGAAAGGGATATAGGATGAAGGAAGTGAAAATGTAATTTTATTTAACCTCAAAAATATAGACAAATAAATTTAAAAATAAGGAAATGGGAAGGGATCTGCCCACTTGTCAAAACAACAGCAGGAAGCCAGGAGGCCTGAAACAGCTACAAAGATTTTCCTGGTAGGAAGGTCAACCAGACTCTTTGAATTTCTATTCTTGTGTGATAAGGAAAATGATATAAATATCCTCTCTTTTTACCTAGAGAGTATGAGTATGCATGTGTACACATGTTCACATGTGTGTGGTGTGTATGTGTTCATGAGGGTGAGAGTGAATGGGTGTGTGTGTGTGTGTGTGTGTGTGTGTGTGTGTGTGTGTGTGCAGGTGCACATGCACTGTGTATACTCCTTTGTGTAACTGCAGGAAGTCAACACAAGATGTTTTCCTCTGTCACTCTCCACCTCACTTCATGAGACACAATCTCTCATTGAACCTGGAGCTCACCAACTGGCCCCAACTAGCTGGCCTGAGAGTCCCTGAGATCCTCCTCTGCTTCTGTGTGCTGGACTGCACTACTACACTACCTCACTCAGGTTTTAACATGAGTGCTGAGGAATCAAAGATCTGAAATATATTATTAACTGTGAGCTTACCTGTGTTCAAAGTTATTTCCTGGGCTTAAGGTTTCCCATCCAGAAGCCTGTTATCAAGTACAAGGTCTGAGATTTGTTACTTGGTTTTTTGAAGATAGGAAAAAATATAAAGGAATGACATAAAGCTTTAGACAGATCAATTTCTAAGCATTAGACCGATAGAATCTCCCTTCAGTCTGGTGATCACTTTTTATGTCCCAAGAACAAAGCTTACCCATTGTGTTTCCTTTTGTGTGGATCATATATATCAGTTGAAGCCTCGTTATATCAAATTTTAATGATTGCTCATTAGACATGTCTGACTGTGATTAATGTCAAGTTCAAATATATATGAATCAGCCCTAAATGATCCCTAACTAATTAGAAAAATATTTCCAAGTTACTTGGTGATATTTTAAATTGTTCAGAGAAATTAAACCTCTGAGATGACTTCTGTGTTGTTTTGTTACACATGACCAGATTTGTCAGCAAATTTGATTTAGGGTGATGACTCTTTGCCCACATGGGGAACTCACCTAAAATGCAAATATTGAAACCACTTTGGTTTCTTTTTGAGATTTCTTCATTAAATTCCTAGTACTCAGCATTTTTCCTGGTTCACATAGTTAAAGCAGACAAAATAAATGTTTGTTGACTGATTTGGAAATGATGACTTTCTAAGAGAAGGTTGGAAACCAGGTGCTCCTGGGGAGACATCGTAACAGCTAATGAAACACAAAAACACCAGGAACTGATGACTCCAGGAAGGAAGGAAGAGAGACAACAGACACATTCCAACAGGACCAGAGAGGAGGAGAGAACAGAAGAACCCACAGTCTTGGAAGGGAGCAGAAGGCTCATCTCTGTTGCTTTGGGTGAGTTTGAGATAATTGCCTCCCAGCTTAGCTCTAGGGAGAAAGCCCTATAACCTTTAAGATCTGAGCCCCAGACCTCCCAATTCTATTTCCCACATACTAGCCACCTCTGAGAAGATTTTGAGGCTACACTTCACCTATAGACAGGTGATAGGTCACTTTTAGACATGTCAGGGAAGGCTTGTATTGGAAATGATAAACAGCAGGTACAAACTAGGGCAGTCCAGAAGGTAAGGCCATGTTACTAACACTCATTATGCCAGCAGGCAATTTCTCACTTTATTTTTAAAGTACACACAACACCAATGGATGCATTAACTCAAAATATATGGTGTTATACAATATTAGAGATTGGAGCCAGCTGTGGGCATAGTTTCTGCCCCAGCTGCTCAATACGCTGAGACAGCAGAATCACTTCAGCCCAGAAATATGAGGCCAGTATGGTCATCACAAGACTCTGATCAAAATGACTTTATATTTAAATTCTAATTTAAAAAACTTATTTTATAAAGTTTTATACACTAGAACCATAGAAAGATGTCTTTCTCTGTACCCCAGTGTTGGAAAAACTTATGCTCTTTCCGGGTTTGTACTGGACTTATGTGTATCCCCATATTTCTTCCTTTCTTCCTTACTTGGTATTACATTGTTTGACAGCAAAGATTACAAAGTCTTTTTAGAAATCTTTTAAAATCTATTAGAAGTAGTAATGAAAATATAATTTTGATAAACATAAAAAATGAAAAACTAAGAAATAATGACTTGGGCATGAGAAATCATATTTACATTTTGGATTTTTTTGATGAATTTCTGAAAATCAATTTTTGTTAAGTGAGTTTACATCTAAATTTCAGTTGTGATAACAGTTAACACAAAGGTCTTTTATCTGTCCTTAATGTCACCAGCCATATCCTGCCATCGATTTATGGGGAGAAGTCCCTATTGAAATCGATGGGGAGTTCTCTGTGAAAATCAATGGCAGGATGTGGCCTCCAAGAGCATGTGTTACTGTAAGTTTGCAGCTGCAACTTCAAGGCAACCCTTTATGCTACATTCAAAATCAACAATTGGAAAACATTGTAGTTCTTTAGGGAGGGAATAAAATAGAAGGAAGGAAATGCACATTTGTATAGGACAATCTGTCATGTTCCCACAGCCCAGCAGGCTTGCACTGTCTTTTCAATTCTTAAAGAAAAATTCATGGAAAAGACAAATGTCTTTTAAAAAACAACAAAAATCCAAACTCAAAATCCGACTTTTCTGAATGCACAGTGAATGTGTGTTACCAAGCCAAATAACACAGTCAGGCCCCCTGGGTGGGTGTCCCACTCCCCTTCAATGCTCCATAGCCTGTGGCTCACAGTCACAGACTATGGTAGCAAAGAAAACCAACCAATGTTGGGCAAGACAGAGAGAAATAGAGGACAATTGCACTCATCACTAGAGATGTTGAGTTTCCAAGGCAGGGAATGTCTGAAAATAAATTCCAGAATATCTTGAGAAAAAAACGTGATCTGCATTAAGTGAACTATCACAAGCTTTTGTTTTCTGTTTCAAAAATGCTGCCTGCAGTCATGACTGATTTCTGTTTGGGAAGAATAATGAATAATGACCGGACAGTACAGCTGCACCTTCACCAGCAGAGGAAGCATCCACATCATGTTCCTATAGTACTTTCTCTTTTTTTGGGGGGGGTTGGGGAGTAGGAGGACAAGGTCTCATGTCTCTATGACTGGTCTTGGGCCACAGTTAAAGATGACTTGAAATTGAATCCATGATGCAGGCAAAATGTCTCCTAGTCATCTTTGATTTGTCTCCATCCCAGGCCAGATCTTTACTGATCTTTACAGTGGCACTGTAACGGTCAGTATGCAGCCGACAGGAAATGCTCTTAAACCTTAGGGAAAACAGGGGAAGAGATGCCTGGTAAATGGAGTTCTTTCATACTCCATGAGGGCAAACAAAAGCTAAGCACACTAGAGTTTATTAACAATGCTGAGCTGTGTTTCAGACACCACCCAAGGCACTGGGATTTGGATAGGAAAGATCCCCACTGCTTCTCTGGAGCCTTTCAAATGAGCCATGAAACCATGATGAAGATGGTTTTAGGAAGCAAAGTGTGTGTTTGGGAGGAAACAAGGAAGCCAGCCTTTGTGAGAAAGGGCACGAGGGTGGAGTTCCAGAGGAGTGGGGCCTAAGGGAAGGTTAGGTTTACTTAGAAGAGTAGAACTATGTGTGTAGGAGTGGTTACTTTCAGCTTTATTCAGGTATAATCAACAAATAAAAATAAGATGTATTTTTTGGTATACACTGATTTTTAATTAAGATACACATTATGGAATGATTAAATAAATATAATTAATATATCCATCACCTTCCATACTTATAATGTATAATGAATTACTTTGTAAATTTCATGAATATATACACACATCCTTTTCTCATTATTTTGACAACATACTCAACATATGAAACTTAAGGAAGAAAGTGGTGGTGTTTTGAAAAAAAATGGCCCCCCAAAGGAGTGGCACTGTTAGGAGGTGTGGTCTTGTTGGAGGAAGTGAGTCACTGTGGGGGGCAGGCTTTGAGGTTTCTTTTGCTCAAGCTTCGCTCCATGTGACCGTTAGTGGACTTCTTTTTGCCTGCAAGATGTAGCACTCTCAGCTCCAGCACCACATCTGCCTACACACCATGATGATAATAAACTGAACCTCCGGGACTGAACCTCTGAGCCACCCTAACTAAATGTTTTCCTTTATAAAGAGTTGGTGTGGCAAGCAGGTGAGAGACTGGCATCCAGGCTGCACTGCCACCACTGCCACCCACTGCATTCCCTCAAGACCCACTCTGCCATCCAACCTCATGAACCTGGTCATCCTCCTCATAGCCAGCTCTCTCCAGCAACACCATCAGACTATGTAAGCACAGATACAACCCACACCAGTTGGAAGAACAGAAGAGTAAATGCCAGCATAAGAAAATATTCAACAACAGAAATAGCTATATGGTACCACCAGAACCCAGTGATTCTACAATAGCAAGACCTGAATGTAGCACGAATTCAGATTGGACTGAAAGAGCCTCAGAGCCAGATATCGGGGTAAAGGCTGAAATATCAGAGAAAGGAAACACCACAGTCAAATCTCACACAGCTGTCTTTCAACTTTCTCAGCCTCGCTCTTGGTCAATTCTACAACTGCAGTTTTCCTACACCACCTTAAATGTCATTCTCATCAGCTGTATTCCATCCAGGTTAGGATTAAAGGCAGGAGCTATTCTATTTGGTAGCCAGCCTTGAACTCACAAAAACACAGAAAGTTCTCTGTCTCTGGAGTTATGGGATTAAAGACATAGCTGTCTAGATCTCCGACTCTAGGCTAGCTGACTGGCCCTAGGCTAAAACTGGGAGGGTTTTTCCCCAGTGATTCCCAGCAGAAGGGATCTCCTTCAGGCTGGGCTTGCCTCCAGGTCAAACTGCTTCATCATATATAGATAGACCCGTGTCCACATTAAAGTCAGGGGCCATGCAGACCCCATGTTCACAGCAGACAGGAGACACACAAACCCTTTAACCACAACTGACTAAGAGCAGACAAAGTGTAAATAACTGAAGCAATGGGCAGATGCCAGTGCAAGAACGCTTATAACAATATAAAGAACAACAAGGCAATACCAGAAGAAACTGAAAGCTCTACAACATCAAGACCTGAACAGAGCAATGAAGAGGAAACAACATTAAAAACAACTTTTGAAGATTATAGAAGCCTTAAAGGAGGATATAGAAATTCCCTTAAAGAGAGAGAGAAAATACAAACAAAAAATTGGAAGAGATAAACAAAACCTTGAAGGAAAACAAAGAAAACCAGGAAAAGAAAAACCAACAAATGGAAGAAACATTCCAGGAACTAAAAATTGAAATAGAAGCAATAAAAAAGACACAAAGTGAGACAAAGTTAGAAATAGAAAATCTGAAGAAAATGTGAAGAAAATCTGAGCTGGAACTACAGATACAAGCATAACCAACAGAATCCAAGAGATGGAAGACAGAATCTCTGGAGTGGAAGACTCAATAGTGGAAATAGATACATCAGTCAAAGAAAACACTAAAACCAAAAAAAGCCATAGCAGAAAATGTTCAGGAAATCTGGGACACCATGAAAAGATCTAACCTGATAATGATAGAAATAGAAGAAGGAGAAGAATTCCAGCTCAAAGGCACAAGTATAATGTATTCAATAACAGAATAACTTTCCCAACCTAAAGAAGTAAATGCCTATAAAGATACAAAAAGCTTACAGAACACCAAATAGATCAGACCCCCCCAAGAAAGTCTGCCTACCACATAATAATCAAGACACAAAATGAACAGAAGAGATAAACTTTTAAGAGTTGCAAAAGAAAAGGGCCAAATTACCTATAAAGGCAGATCCATCAGAATAATTCCTGACTATTCAATGAAAACCATGAAAGCAAGAAGGGCTTGAACAGAAGTTATACAGACACTAAAAGAGCATAGGTGCCAACCTAGACTACTATACCCAGCAAAATTACCAATCACTATAGATGGAGTAAACAAGATATTTCACGACAAAATCAAACTTAAACAATACTTATCTATAAATCCAGCCCTCTAGAAAGCATGAGAGGGAAAGCTCCTTCTTAGAATCCCAGATACACCCATTAAACCACAAATAATTGATAATCCCACAGAAGAGAAGCCCAAAGAAAGGAAATATATAAAAGCTACCACCCAAAATAACAGAAAATAGCAATCAGTGGTCACTAATATGCCTTAAACTCAATTCACTTTTAAAAAGACACACCCTCACATGATGGATACAAAAACAGCAATCATCCTTCTTCTGCATACAATAAACACACCTCAACTCCAAAGACAGAAACAGGTTCAGAGTAAAGGGTTGGGAAAAAAAATTCCAATCAAATGGCCCCAAGAAACAAGTTGGTGTTGCCATCCTAATATCTAACAAAGTGGACTTCAAACTTAAAATTAATTAAAGGAGACCAGGATGGGCATTACTTATTCATTTCAGGAAAAATTGGTCAAGATGAGATTTCAATCCTGAGTATTTATGCCCCTAATATAAGGGTACCTACGTATGTAAAAGAAACACTACTAAAACTCAAACCCCACATCAATTCTCACACTCTAATTGTAGGACACTTCAATACCCCACTTTCATCCTTGGATAGATCAACCAGACAGGGACTCAACAGAGAAATAAGGGGTCTAACAGAGGTTATGATACAAATGGATTTAATAGATATTTACAGAAGCTTCCACCCAAACACAAAGGAATATACATATTTCTCAGCACCACATAGAACTCTCTCTAAAATTGACCATATAATTGGTCATAAAGCAAATATCAATAGATACAAAAAATGAAAATAATCCCTTTTGTCATATCAGACCACCATGGTCTAAAGTTAGAGTTAGATATTAAAAATTATAGAAAGCCTACCAACTCATGGAAACTAAATGTCACTCAACTGAACCACCTTTGGGTCAAGGAAGAAATTAAGAAAGAAATCAAAGTCTTCCTAGAGTTTAATGAAAATGAATCTACAACATACTCAAATTTATGGGACACAATGAAAGCAGTCTTAAGAGGAAAATTCATAGGACTAAATGCCTACATGAAAAATCTAGAGAAATCCCACACTAGAGAACTAACAGCACAGCTGAAAACCTTAGAACAATTAGAATCAAACTTGCCTAGAAGGAGTAGATGGTAGGAAATAACCAAATTTAGAGCTGAAATCAATACAATTGAAACAAAAAGAACAATACAAACAATCAATGAATCAAAGAGTTGGTTCTTTGAGAAAGTCAACAAGACAGCTAAACTCTTATCCAAATTAACCAAGAAGCAGAGAGAGAGAATATCCAAATCAACAAAATCAGGAATGAAAGGGGGACATAGCAACAGACTCCCAGGAAATCTAGATAATTATCAGGTCATACTTTGAAAATCTACATTCTACAAAAATGGAAAACCTAGAAGAAATGGATAGCTTTCTCAACAGGTATCACTTACCAAAATTAAATCATGATCAGATTAAATAACTAAACAAACTAATAACTCCAAAGGAAATTGAAGCTGTCATTAAAAGCCTCCCAAGTAAAAAAGGCCCAGGTCCAGATGATTTCACTGCAGAATTCTACCAGATATTCAAAGAAGAACTAATACCAATACTCCTCAAACTGTTTCATAGAGTAGAAACTAAAGGAATACTGCCAAACTCTTCTCATGAGGCTACAATCACCATAATATCCAAGCCACTCAAAGATGCAAAAACAAAAGAGAACTACAGACCATTTCCCCTCATGAATATTGATGCAAAAATTCTCAAGAAAATCCTGGCAAAATGTATCCAAGAACATGTAAAAAATGTCATCCACCATGATCAAGTAGGCTTCATCCTAGAAATGCATCAATGGTTCAACAGACGAAAAACTGTAAATGTCATCCATCATAAAAACAAACTGAAGGAGAAAAACCACATGATTATATTTCTAGATGCTGAAAATCCTTTGGCAAAATTCAACACTCCTTTACGATAAAAGCCCTGGAGAGATCAGGAATACAGGGAAAATATCTAAATATAATAAAGGAGATTTCCAACAAGCCAACAGCCTTCATCAAACGAAATGGAGAAAAGCTCAAAGCAATCTGACTAAAATCAGGAACGAGACAAGGCTGTACCCTCTCTCCTTATCTATTCAACATAGTTCTTGAAGATTTAGCTAAAGCAATAAGAGAACAAAATGAAATTAAGGGAATACAAATTGGAAAAGAAGACGTGAAACTATCTCTACTTGTGGATGATATAATTGTATACATAAGTGACCCACAAAATTCTACCAGGGAACTTCTACAGCTGATAACACCTTCAGCAAGGTAGCAGGATACAAGAATAACTCAGAGAAATCAGTAGCCCTCTTATACACTAAAGATAAAAGAGCTGAAAAGAAATAAGTGAAATATCACCCTTTATAATAGCTTCAAATAGCATTTAATACCTTGGAGTAACTATAACCAGGGAAGAACCAGATCTATTTGATAAAAACTTTAAATCACTGAAGAAAGAAATTGAAAAAGATATCAGAAAATTGAAATATCTCCCATGTTCCTGGATAGATAGGATCAACATAGTAAAAATGGCAATCCTACCAAAAGCAATCTACAGATTCAATGCAATCTCCATCAAAATCCCAACACAATTTTTCACAAACCTGGAAAGAATAATACTCAATTTCCGTTGGAATAACAGGAAAGCCAGGATTGTCAAAACTATTTTGCTTAACAAAAGAACCTCAAGAGACATCACAATCTCTGACTTCCAATTATACTATAAAGCCACAGTAATAAAAACAACCTGGTACTGGCATAAAAACAGACATGTGGATCAATGGAATCAAATTGAAGATCCCAACATTAACCCAAAAACCTATGAACACTTGATCTTTGACAAAGAGGCCCCAAATATTCAATGGAAAAAAGATAGTGTCTTTAACAAACGGTGTTGGCATAACTGCATGATAGTATGTAGAAAATGCAAATAGGTCCAAGCCTATTACCCTGCTCAAAACTCAAACGCAAGTGTATCAAAGACCTCAACATAAACCCAGCCACACTGAATTTGACAGAAAAAATAGTGGGAAATACCCTCCAATGCATTGGTACAGGTTACTACTTCCTAAATATAACATCAGTAGCCTAAACACTCAGAACAACAATCAATAAGTGGGACCTCCTGAAACTGAGAAACTTCTATAATGCCAAAGACACAGTAAATAAGACAAAACGTCAGCGTACACAATGGGGAAAGATTTTCATCACTCCTACAAGTGACAGAGGACTGATCTCTAAAATATATAGAGAACTCAGGAAAGTAGAGTCCCAAGCCTTAAATAACCCAATTAAAAAATGGGGTTCAGAATTAAAAAGGGAATTCTCAGCAGAATTACAAATGGCTGAAAAACACTTGAAAAATTGTCCAACATCTTTAGCCATCAGAGAGATGCAAATCAAAACAACTTTGAGATACCACCTTATACCTGTGAAATTTGGCTAAGATTAAAGACATAAATGACAGCCTATGCTGGAGAAGTTGCAGAACAAGGGGAACACTCCTCCATTGTTGATGGGTGTGTCAGCTTGTTCAGCCACTCTGGAATGCAGTGTGGTGGTTTCTCAGAAAACTGGGAATCAATCTCCCAAAGGACCCAGCAATACCACTATTGGGCATATACCCTAAAGATCAACATCCACACCCCAAAAGCATTATCTCAACTATGTTCATAGCAGCATTATTCATAATAGCAAGAACCTGGAAACAACCTAGATGCCCCTCAACTGAAGAGTGGATTAACAAACTAGTACATCTACACAATGGAGTACTACTCAGCAGTAAGGAAAAAAATGATTACCTAAAATTCGCAGGCAAATGGATGGATTTGGAGAATATCCTCCTGAGCAAGGTATCACAAACCCAGAAAGATAAGCAGGTGGTATACTCACTCATTAGTGGGCTTTAAATAATGCAAAGCACATTCAAGCTGCAAACCACCACCACTGAACATCTTGGGATCCAAAGCACCTTGGACTGGCACCTTGGAGCCCATTTCCTCCAAAAAAAAAAAAAAAACCACCTAAACCAGTCTTGATATTAGAATGAGGAAATTGGACTTGCCTGGAGTGGATGCTGAACTAAGACACCTTGGGATCTTGGGATCTCCTGCCCTTGCTGGGGAGGAGATAAGGAGATGAGGAGAAGAGAGAGTGACTGGTAGAGGCAGAAGGGGGAAGGGAGTTTGAACAAGGAGATACATGGATTAAAAAATGAGACTTTATTCAAAAACAAAAAAATCAGAAAAAAAGAGAAAAAAAATGATTTGGATTAAGGAAAGATGATTATGTTATAGTAGTAAAAGTTAGTAAAGCTCTCTCTCTCTCTCTCTCTCTCTCTCTCTCTCTCTCTCTCTCTCTCTGGTTGGCTGGAGGAATGTATAGCCCCTAAAGGCTTCTAAGAGTCTGGGGCCAGCCTGTCTTCAGCCAGTTCAAACTGGTTGCAATTGGTTCCTTAAAACATATGCTCACAGCACTTTCTTATAGCCATAGGGCCCCTTAGGTGGGAAATTTCTCATAAGCCATCCTGGAAGCTTAGCAATAAAGGCAAAGTCCTAATATAAAATAAGCTAGACCAGCGAGAGCTGAGTATACCACATCAGCAAATGCCAGAAAAGAAAATCCTTCCTTCTGGCTGGGTAAAGGGGTATTTAAAGGTTTATCCCTTCCTCAATAAATTAAACTTGCTTATTTCAACTAATTCCTGGAGTTTAGGTTGTTAATGCCATACCTTTTTGACCCCTCCACCCCAAAATCTTAGCAGAGCCCAAAGCATAGGCAACATCAACATATGCCTATAAAGGTACACGAAGGTTACATAACACCAAATAGGCTGGACCAAAAAGAAAATAAAGTCCCCTTGCCACATAATAATCAAAACACTAAACATACAGAATAAAGAAAAAATATTTAAAGTTTCAAAGGAAAGCGGCCGAGTAACTCATAAAGACAGACCCATCAGAATAACACCTGACTTCTCAGTGGAGACTCTAAAAGCCAGAAGGTTTGGGACAGATATTTTACAGACACTAAGAGGCCACAGATGCCAGTACTATACCTTGCAAAATTTTCAATCACCATAGACAGAGAAAACAAGATATTTCATGACTAAACCAGATTTAAACAATACCTACCTACAAATCCAGCCCTTCAAAAGGTACTAGAAGGAAAACTCCAAACCAAGGAAGTTAGTGCCCCCTTTAAAACACAGGCAATAGATAACCACACACAAGCAAACCCCTGTGTATGGAAATGCACATACACACACACACACACACACACACACACACTGCCACCAACAACTCCCCAAAATAACAGAAATTAACAATCACTGGGCATGAATATCTTTTAATAATCATGGACTCAATTCACCAAAAAAAAAAAGCAAGATTAACAGAGTGGATATGAAAACAGAATCAATCCTTCTGCTTTCTGCATACAAGAAACATATCCCAACTTCACAGACAAGCATTACCTCAGAGAAAAGGGTTGGAAAAGGACTTTGCAATCAGCTGTACCTTAGAAAGGTGGTAGCTATTCTAATATCTAACAAAATATACTTCAAACTAAAATAATCAAAATAGAAGAGAAGGATATTTCAAATTCATCGAAGGAAAAATCCATCAAGGTAAAGTCTCAGTTCTGAACATCTATGCCCCAAATACAAGGACACTCACCTTTATAAAAGAAATATTATTAAACCTTAAATTATACATCAATCTTCACACATTAATAGTGCGAGACTTTAACACCCCACTCTCAACAATGGACTGGTCTGCCAGACAGAAACTTAACAGAGAAACAAGGGAACTAACATGTTATGACTCAAATGTACTTAATAGACATCTATAGAACATTTTACCCAAATACAAAAGAATATATCTTCTTTGCGACACTTCATGGAACCTTCTTTAAAACTGACCACATACTCAGGCACAAAGCAAATCTCAACAGATACAAAAAGAAAAGTTGCAATAATCCCATGTAACTTACTGGATCACTATGGTTTAAAATTAGAGTTTAACAACAACAGACACTACAAAAAGCCTACAATCTCACAGAAACTGAACAACTCAGCTGAATTACTACTGGGTCAAGGAAGAAATTAAAATTTTCTAGAATTCAGTGAAAATGAATTCACATAATACCCAAACTTATGGAATACTATGAAAGCAGTGCTAAGAGGAAAGTTTATGGCACTAAGTACCTACATAAACAATTTGGAGATGTCTCACACTAGTGACTTAACAGAACAGCTGAAAGCTCTAGAATGAAAAGAAACAAACTCACCCAGGAGGAATAGATGCCAGGAAATAATCAAACTCTGGACTGAAATCAATAAAATAGAAACAAAGAGAATGATACAAAGAATCAATGAAAAAAATAAAGAGTTGGTTCTTTGAGACAATCAAAAGATAGACAAACCTTTATCTAAACTAACCAAAAGGCAGAGAGAGAATATCCAAGTCAATAAAATCAGAAATGAAAAAGGGGACATAACAGATACTGGAGAAATCCAGAGAACCATTAGGTCATACGTAAAAATCTGTACTCCACAAAATTGGAAAATCTAAAAGAAATGGATAATTTTTCAAAAGGTTACACATAGCAAAATTAAATCAAGACCAGATAAATAATCTAAATAGACTTATAACCCCTGAGAAAATAGAAACAGTCATTTAAAAGAAAAAAAAAGCCCAGGGCCAGATGGTTTCAGCTCAGAATTCTACCGGAATTCTAAAGAAGAGCTATTACCAATACTCCTCAAATTGTTCCACATAATAGAAACAGAAAGAACATTGCCATTTTTTTTTCTTTTAGGAAACTCCATTTACCCTGATACCTAAACCACACAAAGATATAACAAAGAAAGAGAATTACAGACCAATCTCCCTCACAAACATTGATGCAAAAATATTGGCAATTCAATAGCACATCAAAAAACTCATCCATCATGATCAACTAGGCTTTATCCTAGAGATACAGGGATAGTTCAACATATGAAAGTATGTCAATATAATCTATCATATAAACAAACTGCAAAAAAAGACAAACCACATGATCATCTTATTAGATACTGAAAAAGTCTTTGACAAAATCCAATACCCCTTCAGGATAAAGGTCCAGGAAAGATCAGGAATACAATGAACACAATAAAGGCAGTAGACACCAAAATGACGCCAACATCAAACTAAATGGAGAGAAACTCAAAGAGATCCTACTACAATGAGGAGCAAGACAAGGCTGTCCCCTCTCCCCATATCTATCTAATATAGTACTCAAATTTCTAGCTAGAGAAATAAGACATCAAAAGGCGATCAAAAGCATACAAATTGGAAAGAAAGAAGTCAGACTTTTGATATTTTCAGATGATATAATAATATACATAAGTGACCCCAAAAATTCTATCAGGAAACTCCTATATCTGATAAACACTGTCATAATGTGGTAGGATATAAGATTAACTCAAAAAATTCAGTAGCCCTCCTATATACAATTGATAAATGGGCTGAGAAAGAAATCAGAGAAATAATACCCTTTATAATAGTCACAAATAATATAAAAGATCTTGGGTGAACTCTAACCAAACAGGTGAAAGACCTGTATGACAAAACTTTAGGTCTTAGAAGAAAAAAAATTGGAGAAGATATCAGAAAACAGAAAGATCTTCCATGCTCATGGATTGGTAGAATTAACATAGTAACAATGACAGTTTTACCAAAAGTAATGTACAGATTCAATGCAATCCCCATTAAAATTTCAACACAATTCTTCGCAGACCTCGAAAAAACAATGCTCAACTTCCAGTAAATGATGGAAGCAGATGCAGACATCCACAATCAAGCACTGGGCTGAGCTCAGGGAGTGTTGCTGAAGAAAAGAAAGAAGTATTGTATGAGCCAGGGGAGTCATGACAGGGGAACCCACAGTGACAGCTGACCTGAGCGGCTGGAGCGCATGGACTCTGGACCAACAGTTAGGGAACCTGCATGAGACCAACCTAGGCCCTCTGCATGAGATAGTTGTGTAGCTTGGTATCTTTGTAAGGCTCCTAGCAGTGAGATCAGGACCTGTTCCTGGCATGTAGCTGGCTTTTTGGAGCCTGTTTCCTATGCTTGCCCAGACTTGATGAAAGGGGAAGAGCTCCATCCTTCTTCAACTTGATGTGCCATGCTTTGTTCAACCCCATGAAAGGCCTGACCCTTTCTGAATGGAGACAGAGTGAGGGAGGAGAGAAGGGAGGTATGTAAAATAAATGAAAAAATTCTCTTAAAAAAAAAAAAGAGTTGCTGTGGTCATGGTGTCTTTTCACAGCAATAAAAAACCCTAGACAGAAGTGCTTATGTTAGCTCACAGTTTAAAAGTGTGATCCATCATGACGGAAAAGGCATTGCAGCAGAGTGAAGTCCTGGTGGTCAGATTGCCCAACACACAGGAAGCAGATAGTAATGAAGGCTGGTGCTCATTTCACTTTCTTCCTTTTATTTAGTCTTGGATTCAAGTCCATGTTCAAAGTAGGTTTTCCCAGAGGTTTGTCTCCTGATATTAATTCACATCAAATTAGTAATGAAGGTGGACTATCACACTATTAACTACACCTTCCATGTGATACAATTTATGCTCAGGAGTCATTTATCTTGTCCAATTGAAACTGTATATGCTATACCCTCACACTCCTCCCTACCCAGGCTTCTAGCTCTGATACCCTTACCCCTCCCAGATTCTCAGTATTGACAGATTTTTAAAAAGGAGGATAATTCCTTTTGTGTGACAGATCTCCAAATATCCCAGGCTTGCCTTGAACTTGTTATGTGCTATGGATGACCTTGAACTTCTGATCTTCCTGCCTCCATCTCTCAACTGCTAGGATTCTAGGTTTGTGCTGCCATGCCCTGTGTATGGAGTCCAGAGTATTGCACATACTAGAAAACTGAGGTGCAGCACTAGTTGAATTCAAGTTAAATAATTTTGATAATAATAGATTTGGTAAATAGTAATGGTAGAATTTGGTTAGGTGGCCATCAGCTCTCGGGCTTTTCTTTGATAGGAGTCTTGGTTTTCCTAATTTAGCATCCTTGCTTGATAGATTCATTCAGATTTTTCTTTTTTAAGGTTTGCCTGTATAGACTTGGTTTTTTTTTTCATTTAATCATTTTAGAAAGTTATATATTTTTCTAGGCAATCAGTGGATAGCAACAAAAGTAGCCAAAGTAATGAACATGTCTGATTATATATGTGGATGTATATACAACAATTAGAAAATGTTGATAAAATGCACACTATTTTATCTTTTTTTTTCTTTTTTTTTATTATGAATAAAGAAGTCACATTTTCTATCCTTGTATATCCTTATTCAAGGTTCCTTCCCCCTCCCACCACATCAGGTCATTCTCTCTTCTCCACATCTCCCCATCTCCTCCCCATGGGCAGGCGGTCCCAATGTCCCACAATCCCAATATTGCTTGCTTCAGCCTCCACTCCTGTCAAATCCAGTTTTTCCCTCCAACATCAAGACTGAGTCAGGTGTTCCTCTAGGGGAAGTGGGATACAAGGAGTCAGTCCAGGGTGTTTCTGATCCCAAGCTGTTCAGTGGTTGTGGTTTGCAGCTTTTTTGCAGCTTGAGCATGCTTTGCTTTTGTTTGTTTGTTTGTTTAGATTTGCAGCCTGTGTAGACTTGTATAATGTCAACCCTACCTTCCATTCCCTCTAGGCAGCCTGATTATCCAGTCTTATCTCTGTGGTCATTTCTTTGGCTCGATGTTTATTTATCTGGACCAATTCTTTTTTTAGCCTAAGGATTTGTTGATTTTGTTTGTCTTAGAAAATATTCTTAGTTATGTTGATCTATATTTTAGTTTTGTTAATTTTTTTCAGGGTTTTTATTTTTATTATTTTTAGTTGTTTGTTTTAGTTTTGCTGATCTTTTCTTATATCTATTTCTGCCCTGGCCTTTGTTATTTCCTTCCTAATTTTGGGCTGAGGTCCAGCTCCTTAAGGAGTAATATCTTTGCTGGGATTGTTTTGCTACATACTCGCCCTGCCCTGCTCTGAGCGGTTCTTGCTGGCTCCATAAAAGTCATGCGATAGTTATTCTGGATTGTCACTTATTAAGATGTAGAATCACCAAAGTAACAAACCTCTGGCCATGTCTGTGAGGAAACTTCTACACTGAAATAACTGAGGTTAAAATATTCATCCTAAACATGGACAGTACCATCCTATGGGGTGGGATTTTGAACTGAATAAAAAAGAGAGAAAACAAGCTGCACGTTCATTTCTCTGCTTCTTGACTGGAGAAGTCATGTGAGCATCTCCCTCAAGCTTATGCTTCTGTGATTTTCCCACCGCCATGGACTGTATCTTCACACTGTGAGCCAAACCAAAGCCCTCTTTAAGTTATTTTTGTCTGGTTTTATACCTATATTGGAAATATATATGTTTCCACTTGAGTCTGTCTTGATACAGTTTTACATTTCTATTAGGCTCTGGAGTGTTTGGGAGTCATGAAGTGCTCATGTATTTGGGACAACTTCCATTTTCTCCACGATCCTGAGTTCTCATTCCGTGCTCTCCAGGCAGATGCTTGTTCATTGTGTCCTGGCTTTCTCTATGGCTGGGTCAGAGTACATCATACTGGAGGATTCATGTGAAGCAAAAGCTTATGAATGGTGGCTCAGGAAGCTGAAGAGTCCAAAATCACAGGGCTGGCACACAGAGAGCGCCTCCCCTCTCCTTCTCCCACAGCAGAAGACAGACAAAGACGCAACAGAGTATGTGTTTGTGAATGGTGGCAAATGCCTCCTTTTATGATAAATATGCTCTTGTGCTAATTCAATTTCACTTTATGGTCTAATTGCATGTTGACTTGGGTGCCGGATACAGGGCTTCAGGGACACATTCTATCTGTAGTGGACTAACATATGGCCTGTCTTGCAGAACATTCCATGTGTACTTGGGAAGTATTTATGTTATGTAGTTGTTAGGTAAATGATAAGATTAGAAGAATTGAATGATGGGGGACTTGAGAGTGAAGGAAAAGGCAATGTCCAGTCTAATTTAGCAGCAGAAACCTTAGCCACATCCTCTGGGGCTTTAAGCACTAGGGTGTATGTAGTGCTTATAAGAGGCTTGGAACTTTGGAGGATTTAATCTTTGCAAAAGGGAAGATTTGAGAAAAGGGGTTGAGTAGATCAGATGAGCTGGCTGGCTAAATGGTGAAGCATTGGGTACTTATCTCAGAACAATGGAGCCCCTGATATAAGACAAGCCAGAAGTCACATGCTTTGATGTCATTACTTGCTATGGTATTTTGAAGATAAAATAATATTGGTGATACCAAGGCAGAAGCAGTCAAACAAAGCTCTTCTAAAGAGATAAATTTAACCCAACATTGGAAAGGACTCCACAGGAGTCTAGAATAGCAAGGAACTTAAAGACCAGCTCCTGTTCTGAGTGCCCAGGGTGGAGGATTGCAATGTAGTCAGCACCCAGAAAGGCAGGAGACGGTGTTTTCTAAAGCCCTAAAAGAACAGGGAACAAATATTTTGAAGATCTTCACATTATTCAAAGTGTCCCTGTTGTCCCCTGCCTTTGGAGGTGGTGAGTCAAATGTTGAGAGTGAAGAGCAAGTGGATCTAGAGAAGCAGGAGTATGGAGAGACAGCAGTTTGCTTGGATCCATTCACAGTACTCAGGAGGGAGTCAGCAGGCATATGGCTGGGTTGATACAGGGCTGTGGGGGTACTGGAGGACACAGTAACTGACTTTCTCCTTGAGGTTCCCCTTTGCTTCCCCAGGCTGATGCTTCAAATGAGATTGATGTTCTTCTTCTAGGTGCCTTGCTGGTGGTGTGATCTGTAAATATTTTCATGATCTCTCATCCGGACACTCTTAACTTCTCCCCAAGTTGGCAGATTTGTAAAGGTTTGCTGGGGAGCCGACTATTAATATGAAAGGATTTAAAGGCAGGAAAAAGAGAAAGAGGTGGTTGAACATGATCTGGTTCTGTGTGATTATTAAACTGATTACATGGAATAGCAGAGGTTAAATTCAGGTAACTGTGAGATGGCTCAGACCCTCTCTAAGACACTAACCAGGCCAAGCATGACTGTCATAGTCTCTTGTATGTGTTTGTGTTGAGGTCAAAGGTCAAACTTAGGTGTCATTCTTCAGGAGCTTGCTTCTTGAGACAGGAATGCCTGGTTCAGCTTGGCTGACTAGCCCAGGAGTCCCAGTGATCTCCCCATCTCCATCTCCTCAACACCTGTTCTCCACCAAACCCAGTGCTTATCCAAGAGCTCTTGGAGTAGAGTGTAACCTTGTGCTTGATTGGCAAGTGTTTTATTAACTGAGCACCTTTTAAACCCCCCTATCTTTCACTGACTTGAGACTGAAGAAGAGTTCGCTTCCCTTTATATATAAGCAACTGTTGATTCTATAATAACGCATACCAAGGTATAGGACTTAGCCAAAGACTTGAGCATCTCTTTAGTGAGAGCTGCAGTGAAGACATGACTTTTGTTCTTAGGTTAATTTGGAATATCTGTGGGAAGGAAAGTGTGAACTGTCCTGGGGACCAAGGTGAGATTTCTTCTTTGGCCCTGTGTGGTAGACCCCAGTATTTTTCTAACTTGTCTGGGTGCTGAATAGATAAGCTTCCTGCAAGTCAGGCTACAGTGAGGCATGCTTCCACGAAAACTGATCAAAGGGCTCATGCTCTCCGTGCTAGCATTTAGCTCACAAGACAGGCGATGAGGATAAAATTGGACCTTGAGTTTTACTGCTGATGCTGAAGACTAACAAAGAACGGAAATTAGATAAATTGCTAAGAAAAGCTGGTAAACAGTAGTCATGGCAAATGTGATCTTTGAATAAGCAGAGTTTTAGGTCTCTGTCTCTGGGTTCTGAGCAAGGACAGCCTCAGTTACCCTACATTTAGGCAAGAACACCAAAGCTTCCTCACAGGTATGTGCTGAGAACCAAGTAAGGTCCTCCTGATCTGCCATGCAGTGAGGAGAGTTCTATGAAGACAAATCCAAATAAACAGGCCACAGAGAACTACAGCCTGGGGCTGGGGTATGGTTCAGCTAGTAGATGCTGGTACAGCAGGCATAATGCCCTGGTTCATTCCCAGAGCTGTGTGAATCAGATGATATGGCAGGCACATGGTTATAATCTCAGCACATTGGAGGTGAATGAAGGAAAATCCAAAGCTCAACATTTGGCTATATAGCATGTTTGAGGCCAGTCTGGGATAGATGAGACTCTATCTCACATTAAAATAAAAGAAATAATTTTTAAAAAACAAAAAAGAAATGTAGTGATTTGACATCATTACTGATATACACCCAGAATATTTATGAGTAAATACATTTTAGCCTGAATACACCGGTTCATGTCACTGAACCTGGAAAACATACACACACACACACACACACACACACACACACACTACAGATTGGAAATGAATCCTTGTGTAATTTGAAAGCAAGTTCCCACCCATTTACTTTCAGCTTATTATTAAGATATCATGATGATGATGGTCTCGTGCCAGTAAGAATTCACACAGACTAAAGTGATGGCCCTCATGTGATGCTTCCAATCATCCATGTAAACTATTTTGTACAGAAATTTCCCCAGCTAGTAGCTGTTTGCATTGCCATGCTGTTTATAATTTGGTTGTATCTTTTAATGGCTATGACATAAAATATGTTCCTTCTAAAAGACCAACTAAATTTTCCTCCTGTGCAAATTTGACCCAAATCCTGTGATAATAAACTTCATCGTAGAAAGCTTGTGTCTGAGATTGTGTTGATGTCAAACATGTAGATAAATGCAAATTAACTTTGCTATAATAAAGTGCTCTCATCTAGTTGAAATGATTATGTTTTCCTACCGATACTTTAAGATACAACTGCAGATTCTATTTTATATCTAATATATTGTTTGTTATTTAATCTGCTGCTTCAGTTAATGGCGTTATGTTTACATAAACCCATTCCTTCTCAGCTTCCAACACTGTTTGTAATGAATCACAGCACTGGGTTTCCAGGGCAGATTCTAACCCAAGGCAATCTTCCTGATACTGCCATATCCAGGTCTTGGGAATATAGGCAGGATGCATATAAGTAAATAAATACATATTGTCCAACATTCTAGTAAAAATGTAAAATGTTCCATTTAAAAATGGATGTTCTATCTACACACTGCCAAACACACAACCTTTTGGCTTTCTTTGAAAGTGGGTGGGTGTTTGGAGATGTATTCTCAACAGATTCTGCTGGTTTCATGCATTTTCTTTTACTTGGGTTTGGAAAATGAGGGGGCAGTGTTGGACAGCAGGGATAGTGCCTAGGGTGTGCTGGTGAGTACCCTCTGTTGTAGAACTCTCAGCATTTTCTTCTTCAGGAAAATCTGCTATCTTGCCTGCCAGGGCTTTTGAGGGCTTCTCAGAGACCCCAGGGTCTCCCGTGTTCATTCCTGCAGCTTGGGAGCAGACATACACTGGAGTTTTTCCCCCACAGTGGGTTCAGGCAGATGCTTGCCTACAAATCATTTAACCAAGCACACTCATATCTCAGGGCATCGCCATCTCATTTCCACAGCAATAGAGTGGGGCTAGGACTGGAGAGCTGTTGCTCAATCAATTGTACAACATTTGTGAAGATTTAAGTTAATGCCCAGTCCCACATAAATTAGATCTGGTGGCACATGCCTGTGACTTCAGTTTTCTGGAGATGTAGTGAGCAGAGTCAGAAGTTCAAGGACATCCCTAGCTACCTAGCAATCCAAAGCTAGTTTCCAGGGGAAAAAGAAAGATATGGATATTTTGGAGAACTTAGGAAGCCCAAGGATGGTCTGCAGTGTTCCTGATGATCACAGCAGTAACAGCTGGAGTCCACTCCAAACATCCCAGAACTCATTCCTTTTATACATCAGTTTTCACAGCTTTCTTCCTATGAGACAATGGCTACTAATTGAGTGTATTTTGGAAGTGCTGAAATTGGACCTTAGTGAGGCTCAATAATTTGTCAAGGATCACACAGCTGAAGATTGCCAGCAGCAAGAATGCAAGACAGATCTGCTTGGCAGCAAGCCTGCCATGTGGACTGAAGTCCATGGCCCATCCCAGGCTCATACTGAGAGATGCCTCACTGCATGTGGAAGCTTTCATTTCTGTAAAATAAAGAAAAAGAGGTTGTCCTTCCCACTGGGATGGTGCCTCACTTTCCCATTGAAAAAGCATCTACCATGTCCCCAACATGGGGACCTCTGCCCATCAGAGGTCCTTGGGGGACTTGGTTTCTTTTCATAGACTATCACCATAAATAGTTTCCCAGAGTAGAAAATTCTTTCATAGTTTTTGAAATTACATCTAACTTCTATTCTTCCAACTTTAAAATTTTTCTTTTTCTTCTCTCTCTCTCTCTCTCTCTCTCTCTCTCTCTCTCTCTCTCTCTCTCTCTGTGTGTGTGTGTGTGTGTGTGTGCTTGTCTACTGTGTATGTACAGAGTTCAAAAGGCAATTTGGGGAAGTCAGTTTTCTCCATTTATCATGTGAGCCCTGGGGCTGAAATGCAGGTTTCCAGGCTCGGTAATGCTGCCCTTACCTTTTATGCTGTCTTTTGACAGTCCCTCCCTTTAGGTGTTTCTTTAATCCAACTGAGTGGAGTATGGAAATTAGTCAGTACAGAGTAACCTCAAAGAAGAGATTTATTAACCTAGTGCGAGTCCTAAGCTATAAAAGGTAGGAACAAGGTAGTTGGATTTTTGAAGACAGCTGTAAACTGGACGGACCTCATTCTGGCTCCCTGTCAGAGAATTTTGAATAAACAATAGGAGCCCACGATCTCTGGAAACTAAAGAAGTGAAAGGAATGGGTAGGGCAGAGTCCAACTTCCTTCTCTGGGAACACAGCCTGGGCTCCATGGGCTGGGCTTGTCCGACTTGCTTTTGGCTAAGCTTTGCAAAGCTCTCTGTCTCATTAGATTTTTCTGATGGAATACTGATGTGGGGAGCCTGGGAGTCTGTTTTAGGAAGGAAAAGACCTTGGGATTTAGAAATATAGGAAGCAGAAGTTATTAAAAGCTTACTTGGACAGTACTGTGTGATAAGGCCTTGACATGCGACTAAAAATGTCAGAGTCCTAATATTTAGGAGGGGCTTTTGATGTCCTTGGCACTCAAATGCAAGCTTCATGGAATCAAATTCTTGTTGTCACTAAGCTCAGTGTGACTGAAGAACTGACTTTGGTTTAATCTTCTCTGTAGCTCTCAAGGAGATGGCAAGACAGCTTGACATTTTCCCATGGCTTGTCTGCTATTCCCTGGAAGCCATGGCTGCAAAGAGCTAATTCACATGGCCATAGTGCAGCACAGCACTCCCTGAGATAAACTCCTGCTCGGGGTACAGGAACACTGTGGAAAAATGTGTGCCTGATCTTGGTTATTTTATCTTGTTGCTCATTACATGTGGCCTGGAGTATTTGTTGTTGGCTTCGACCGTATGTGACCAGAGTGAATGCGTGGTAAGATGTTTGCAATTTATATGTTGAGTCCCAATAAAATTACAGATGCTACAAGAAAAGTAACATAAGAGCTAAATGACAGAACATTTCAAAATCATAATGAAGGGACCAAAGGGTAACCATCTCCAAGTCTAAATAAAATTATTACCAGAGCATTAATGCCAACTGAAACTTTGTACTGCAAGCTGAGTATATTACAAAGGCTATATTAGCTGATATAGATATAAACTAAAGAAATAACATAAGCCTAGATCTCTGACTGTGAGACTGGAACCACCTCACCCTAGATTCAACAGCATAGCTTTGTGACTGGAGTTCATGAGAACATTTGCAGGGCCTGATGGAAACCCAGCAGAGAGTACAGCACTTCCCTGATAGCAGCTGAGGATTCACTTGGAATCCCTCCCCTTTGTTCCACTAAATTGAAACATATCCTGGAGAGCCGTTCTTCTCACCGAGCATTACGCTAACTGCCCTTCCTTGGAAGATGAACCTCAAGCCTGGAAGAATCCAGAACACAGTGGCCATCGGCATGCTAGAGAGGCTGGAAACTTATAGCTACCTCCTCCATGAGCCTTGATGCCTCAGGTGTCCCAATCTGGGGCTAAAGATCCAAGGAATTATCAGAGCATGGTTGATCTCCAGCCTTGCCTGGCAAAGAATCTGGGTTTTGATGGCAGCAAAGGATAAGAGGAGCGTCAGACATGATCACCAGCAGGAAGTGAGGGCAGGCACATGTGCGCAGCCCTGCTTTCCCTCACTCTTCTTCCTAAGTGGGTCACTGCTGGAAGGTGCTGCCTGCTGTCATGAAGGGTCTTCCTCCACTCCAGTTACCATTTCTGGAAACGCCCTCACCATCCTACCAAAAGGAATGTCTTCTAGTTGTTTCAAGATTCCCAAATCCAATCAAGTTGGAAACCAAGATTCTTCATCATCACCCCCCCACTTCCCTCTCTCTCCCCATC